>QNUK01000834.1:217500-218923 GCA_013621035.1 Clarias magur | reverse complement strand
AGTGAGTGAGTGAGTGAGTGAGTGAGTGAGTGAGTGAGTGAGTGTGTAAGTGAGTGAGTTAGTGAGTGTTTAAGTGAGTGAGTGAGTGAGTGACTGTGTATGTGAGTGAGTAAGTGAGTGAGTGAGTGTTTGAGTGATTGTGTGTTTAAGTGAGTGTGTGAGTGTATAAGTGAGTGAGTGAGTGAGTGACTGTGTATGTGAGTGAGTAAGTGAGTGAGTGAGTGTTTGAGTGATTGTGTGTTTAAGTGAGTGAGTGAGTGTGTAAGTGAGTGAGTGTTTGAGTGAGTGAGTGTGTGAGTGAGTGAGTGTTTGGTTGAGTGAGTGAGTGAGTGAGTGAGTGTGTAAGTGAGTGAGTGTTTGAGTGAGTGAGTGTGTGAGTGTATAAGTGAGTGAGTGTGTGATATGAAAGTGCCTGTATGAAGAAGAATAAATACAACACAAAGTGAATAGTGAGACTCAGTGCCACCACTTCTGTGCTGAAGTCATTCAGACTCATTATCTCACTGAAGTTATTAAAAATGATTTGTTTTTTGCTTGTTGGAGTTTATTGTGCTAAACCTCGTCTCAGCTCAGAATGATGCAAAAGTCCAATTAGCTATGAAAATCAAGTAAGAATTGGACACCTTGTAATGATAACAGTTTTCCCAAAAAGAAATTAAACAGTGTCTGACCCAAGATCATATTCATAATCACATGATATTAGTGTCCAAACAAATAAACAAACAACACATTTTAGAAAGACTTTATTACAGGCTGCTTCTTTAAGTTCAAGTCGGCTTTTTATTGTCATTTCAGTTCAGTACACAGTGAAATGCAACAAGGACAGAGGTACTACATACAAAAACTAAAACTAACTAGCTATCTAAGAAACCTAATTAGCTGACTAGCTGAGACAAGACAGACGGATATTTTAATATCAATTAATAACTGTAAAGATCCAGTTAGCTAGCTAAGTTAGATAACCAATAAGCAATAGGCACAAGCTGATTCATGGTTAGTTCAATACAGAGCTCAATATTTAGCACACACACACACACACACACACACACACACACACACACACATATTATACACACCTGTTACTGTGCTTTAATGTAGACATTGAATGCAACAATAACAATAGCAATTTTAGTGTTATTTATCACTTTAAAAACCTTATAAGAATCACTGACATTGCTCATCTGTTTTTCAAAGTTTTTCTAAGTTTCTGAAGGCAACGTTAGCTAAATGAAGCAGCTGGTGAAACTTCTCTGCAGACATGAGCGGGTGATGTGAGTGTGCTCGTTTTATTTCCACCAGTTTAGTAATAAAACTGTTAATGATAAAGAGGTATTGGTGCACAACTTAATAGCTTGAGTGTATACAGTATGTGTGTGGGGGGTGTACTTATTTTTGAACCGCATGGTCTGCTGCAGGTTTTAAT
>QNUK01000834.1:187500-212500 GCA_013621035.1 Clarias magur | reverse complement strand
GCTTTATTACAGCGGAAATGTGCGTCACATCTGCTCCCTCTTATGGCTGACAATGAGAAACAGGCAGAAGATCGTAAATTTTCATTGAAAGAAAGAAATGTGAGTGTGTACTGAGGAGGTGTGCAGCGATCAGGACGCGGAGAGAGTGTTCTCACGCGAAGACCCGTGCATTTCCTCGCCCATTTCTTCGTCTTTAACACGGCCTCATCTGTTTCAATGAATCTCCCATCAGCCCCGGCTCACAGCCTTCTCACTTTAGCCTGGAAAAAAACAACGACAAAGTGCTCGAGACAGATGACTGGAAAAATGGTTTTGGGTTTCGTGGGAAAAATGCAGGGAGAATTCGGCTGTTATCCCAGCGCTAAATAAATGTGATGAAACGTCGATGTGCTCTGTTGATGTTGGCTCCCGTGAGGGAAGAAAAATGTTCCAGGAGTGGATGAGTGCAGTAAAATATGGGAGTGTTTTTTTTTTAAAAAAACAAAAAAAACTTTCCTGAAATAACTGGAGTGAAGATGATGATGATTTGTGTGTGTGTGTGTGTGTGTGTGTGTGTGTGTGTGTGTGTGTGTGTGTGTGTGCCCTCGGAAAAGACAGATCACTTCATCTCTTTATCTAAACTCCTGCTCTTATCTCCTCCACATCCGTCTCCATTTCTCCTTCCTGCCTCTCTCTCTTTCTCTCTCTCTCTCTCTCTGTCTCTCACTCTGTCTCTCTTTCTCTCTCTCTCTCTTTCTCTCTTTCTCTCTGTCTCTCTCACTCTCTCTCTCTCTTTCTCTCTGTCTCTCTCACTCTCTCTCTCTCTTTCTCTCTCTCTCTCTCTCTCTCTCAGTGCTCATGAGCAGGTCATGGAAAGCTCTCAGAAGGTTAGAGAGATGTTGTGTGAGATGTTCCACAATGTTTCTACGGATGTATTTTTAGTCTTAGGAATTTCAACACAACGGTTAACATGGTGTTGCTTTTTATTTATTTGGGAATGTTGTGCTGTTAAAATCAATGCTAGCTCTTTTAGCAATGCTGTCTTTTCAAGACAAGCTGACATTATCACCGTGAGCCGTCACTGGAACACATTAATGTACTGAGTGTAAATAATTACCGGGAGAAACTAAATAAAATCTTCCTTATTTTGGTTTTTAAAAAAAGAGATTTTTACTTTATTTTTATTCAGATTTTCCAACAAAGTAGGATTTTTGTCCTGCCAGACGCCTCCACCCCCCAATCCGCCCCACACCAATTAAATGACCCAAACTCCACCCTCACATAAACCACACCCACCATAAACCCCTCCCGTTTGTCAAACTCCACCCCTTCATAAGCTTACATTTTATATAAAAATTATTGGCACCCAGAGAACATTTTAAAAAGTGTCATTTAATAATACTATTAGTATTACTATTATTATTATTATTTATTTTATTTATTTATTTTACTGTTAAATAGTTTTTCTTGACATTACAATAAAAAGTATGTCACATGATACAGTATATGTGGCCTTTTTCTCTATGTGTGTGTGTGTGTGTTTTGAGAGGTGAGTGTGTTAACAGTAGAGCTGCTGCTTGTCGTCTCGGCTGATAATCGAAGACTTCCTGCTGCTCGTTTGTGGGAATTAATGGCGCTCGACCTGGAAAGTTATTGTGATGTTTTTCTTTCATGGAGGGAAAAAATCCATACGTGGACGACGAGCTCAGGCCTGCGGCTCGATAAACAAGAGGGACAGAGCAGATCTGCCCCAGCAGGGAGGACGGAGAGACAATATTCTCCTCTCGTTAGTGCTCTTATTGATACCGGTGTCTGCGCTTTAAGGACAAACACAACACTGTTAGCAGAGTTTTACTTCGCCTCAGAAATATCTCTAACACATCGATAAGAGAAAACTGTCCAAAAACAAGCTTTCTTTATCATTTTATGTTCAGCTAAAAGATCTGTTTACTGCAAAAGCTTCTGCTGATTATAAAATTATTAGAGGTTACAAATCAGTAATGAGTATTCAGGCTTCTGTTTAATAACTCATGAGTTAGAATTATACAGACCTGATGTGGGACTCAAACCCTCACACTCACACCGCCGTACTGTACGATTATATACAGTATATATTAGATACAAGCTAGTAAGTAATTATAGTGAATGCATTTTTAGTTCTTTTTTGAAATCTGTTAGGTTTGATATAAATAATAATCATAATAATTATTAATAATCATAGTGCTGATGTAATAACTCTCTCTCTCTCTCTCTCTCTCAGTGATACATGCTGAGTAATTCTGTGCCGTTCTTTAAGGAGACTCGAGCATTGTTATCAGTAGAAAAACTAGACCACAAGGCGCTAGACCACACCGCGCATCACGCCCGCAAATCACATGACCCCGATCACATGATCAGAGGTCCTGATTTTCACACAGCCGCGTCAGCTCTGTGTATTTAAGTTCCGTTTGCAGCGTGTCATGTTTTGTGTCTCCTGACGCCGTCATGGTTCCTGTCAGTGTTTCCCGATGTCTGTTAAAGAAGGTCTGCACCTGTGTCCATCTCTTTACGGTCCTGACCGTAATGAATCATTTCATTCAAAATTTACATTACATATAAACAAAATGAATGAAATCTATATTTTTTACTTCTAGAACATTTTAATAAATTAATTAAATTAGTTAAATTAGTCAACAAGCACAGGCTTTTCTATTAAAAGATTGAAGTGAATAATCTGCCTGAGACTGCGTCAGTAACACACTTGCTGACGGAGTGAAACAGAAACCAAAACAAGCTCTATGAGGCGCTATTCAGAGTTTATAATGAGTCACACCTCCAACCTCCAGGAGACCTCCAACCTCCAGCATGACAAGGCAGAATTCTTTTATGCACACACACACACACACACACACACACACACACACACACACCACTATACTCATGCACTTCATCAGCTCTGGGTGTGATTTGCCTTTTTCTGCTGTAGCAAATAAAGTCCATCCATTCATCCAGAGGTCAGACTTAAAGCTGGAGATGTTCTGCAGTAAGACACTGAGAAATGGATGAAAAAAATTATAAAAATAAAAAATAAACATAAACAGTGTCTCAGCAGGAACATCACGCCTGCTCTGAGTGTGAAACAGTGTAACAGTTAAAACAGTGATAATGAAGAAGAGAGCAGAACTGTGAAACTTAAAAAAAAACATTTTGAGAGTTGTTTAAAGGTGTTTGATTGACAGGTGCCTGATTGACAGGTGTTTAAAGGTGTTTTACAAATATTGACTGACAGATGTTTAAAGTTTTTCAGTGACATATGTTTGACTGACAGGTGTTTGATTGGAGCAGTGTTTGATTGGAGCAGTGTTTGATTGACGGGTGTTTGATTGACAGGTGTTTGATTGGAGAGGTGTTTGATTGAGAGGTGTTTGACTGGAGAGGTGTTTGATTGACAGGTGTTTGATTGACAGGTGTTTGACTGGAGAGGTGTTTGATTGAGAGGTGTTTGATTGACAGGTGTTTGATTGACAGGTGTTTGATTGACAGGTGTTTGATTGAGAGGTGTTGGAGGGAGTTCACATTTCTGCTCCACATGTGTGAACAGCTGCTATTGTATCAACGCATCCCATTAAATCCAGTTTAATCTTCAGAGCTGATGTTCACATGAACACTCTTGTGCTGATACTCTTGTGTGCTAACACACACACACACACGCACACACACACACACACACACACACACACACACACACACACACACACCTAGTGTTCATGTTTAGATGTAACATACTGCAGGGGTTTAAATTCATAAGACAAATCATTCCACACTCCATGATCATCAGGCATGATGTCTCTTCATTTATAATTATTTATTATAATATAATAATATTTATTATATTAAGTCCTAATGATCCAGGTTTAATCTGCTCCATGTGCCGTTTCACTGTAGACATGGAGTCACTGTTTGAGTCATGTGAGCAATGTTAGAATTCCATAAACTCCTGAAGTTCAAATCCAGCTGTTTATTTGATGTGAATGAGGACAGACAGATGTTCTGCTTCCTGCCTTCACTTTTCTTGCTTGAAGCAAGGAGCTGTATTTTGGGGGTTTTGTGAATTGCATATTTTTAGAGAATCGCTCTGCTGCTCATGATGCATAAAAGATGTTCAAGTCTTAGATTCAATTACAGAGAGCTCGAGTGAGATTCTGCAGAAAATAAAACACTCGTGCAGTAAAGAGAGAAAAAGAGAGAAAAAAACTGAAAGAACTGTAAGAAGTTTATTTCAACAATTTTCAAAACCTAATTAGAATTCTTGTAATGATTAGTATCATAGTGTGTTCTGATTGGATGAGAGCAGGGCGGTGTGTTCTGATTGGATGAGAGCAGAACAGAGCGTACAGACTGGTTATGAACATTAATAAGGCAGGTATTCCTGCAGTTAGGAGGTACGGTGTAGCTGCAGAAGCAGAACCTGGACACTGAGGATGTGAGGTTCTCCGAGCTTGTGCGAGATCTCTTATGCTGCTGCTGTGTTCGTCGTCTCATTAAATTCATCAGGGATTAAACGACATGTTCCTCCTCATGTTTCTGCTTGAGATGTGAAAATAACATCACCGTGCCGTCGCCTCGTCTCGTACCTGAGCAGCGTCTCGAGCCTTTAATTGCTTTGTGAATTCGTCTCAGCGGTTGAGAAAGCAATTAAAGAACGCGAGCAGAGCCTGAGAGGAGATCGTTGTGTTCCTCTATATTTAGCATCTCAGTGACAAATGAAAAGGCAGCGGGGAACACAGGAACACTGCAGATATAAATAAGATGTAAATAAGAGTGCAGTGATTCTGATTCACTCGCAAACACAAACAGAGGAATTATAAAAACTACTTCTTCATAATAAAGACCTTTTACAAGCCTACAGATCTGTGTGTGTGTGTGTGTGTGTGTGTGTGTGTGAGAAAGAGGGAAATGAAATTAAACTGGACTAAAGCAGCTTTTAATGAAATCATTTGACTCGTTAAAATAAATGAAGTGAGTCAATTCACATGAACCAGTGATTCAGAAGTGATTTTACTGAATCTCATTATTACATCTGTACTTTTAGTCACAACCTTCTTATATTTATCCTTTGAGGCCACGCCCACTCGGCTCTGCCACAGCCTCAGCTTTTCCACTGAAATATAAGTTATAAATCTGGCATCACTTAATTGAGATGAAAGACATTTCATAGTAAAAAAAAAAAAACTGCTTGGACCCCGAGGACGTCCCTAAACAGCAGCATGGATTTAAATCGTTATTATGAAGTGCAGAGTTAAAGGAAAGGTAAGCAGTGAAATGAACACATGACCTGAAAATCTCTCATCCTGACTTCATTCACACTTCAGTCTTTCATTTGTGTGTTTGATCCTCTGCCAGAGCCCACACCGTCGTAAAGGTCAAAGGTCAGCCTCTCATCCCGTCAGCTCTGTTGTGATTTATGGGGTCATATTTGTGTGGTGTGCCACAGTGCGGTCACATGATTAATCCTCTGGAGCTGAGGTCCGAGCTGGTATGGGGTGTTGGATGTCTGGAGGTCAGCCGTGTGTTCATCGTGTCCTCCTCGTGCCTGTTGCCACAAAAGTATTTAATTAGCGGCACAGATTCAGAGGAAAACAGCTTTAATACCTCACCGCTCCTCCTGTTTCAACTGTTACCACAAAGCTAAATATTTCTTTAACCAAACCTGCAATCTGAGCTTTACAAAAATCCTGATTAGGTCAGAACCATGTCCAAACATCTGGATGCAGAAAAACCCCCAAAAAACACTTTTACACTCTATAAGTTATTATACACAATTTAATTTCACTGTTTTAAAAACTGTGACTGATGGAGTCTCCTGGTCTGTATTAAATTCATTTAGATGCTAAAATTGAGTATGAACTTTATAATTTGGAGTGAATGTAGAAATGCCGCATGGACATGTTTAAAAATAAAGTCGGCTTCGGAGTCAAATGTCTAGTTCTGATTGACTGTTTGTTTGGGGCTCCTTTAGAATATTAATGTAAAAAAAAAAAAAAGTCTTAGTCGCTAGTCTTAGCTGGCAAAATGGCAAAAAGTGTGGCCAGAAGGGGGCAGTGTTTTAATTAGTACTCAGCTATTTCAACCTGCATTGCAAAAAAGCATTCTAACACCTCCTCTGTAAAAGTCTCTCGGCCTCCAGCTGCTACGTGCCGTCAGGTGCGACTTCAAATCCCTCTTTGCATTTGTTTGCTTGACAAGGTCACCTGAAAAAATCCCACTTTCCCATTTTTACTGTGCCAGAGCGCTGTGTGATGGCGTAAACATCTGGGAGCACCGCTGCGGTCCTTCTTTTTCCTTTTTCATTTCTGTGTAAAGCGAGAAACTGTTCTTTCTGGGACTGAAGGACGAAAGCTCCAGTGATTTACGCTACAGACCCCGCGGACGGCACTGACCATGGGAGCGCTGAGTTTCTTTACATACTACAGACGTTCTTTATGTTTTTTAATCCACCATAACTTTAATCATCAGTTACTTTTGTCCAAATTATATCCAGTAGTGGTTAATAACATTAACATGGTATGGATGAAGCAGTAATAGTGTTTAACCGTAATAAACTCTAATCTCTAAACTGTACAGTCAATCTCCAAAGCATACCATAAAGTCTAATCTGTAAACTGTAAAGTCTACTGTAAAGTCCAATCTCCATACTGTAGCTCTAATCTCCACACCATGCAGTCTAATTTTGAAACCATGAAGTCAAATCTTCAAAACGTAAAACTTATACTTCGAGCTACTGTAAAGTTAAATCTCTATACTGTAACTCTAATCTCTTAGTGAACACAGCACGGCTACACACAGTGTGTCTCCTTCAGTGAATTTTACTTCCCTAGGCCCCACACCTTCTCTGTCTCACCCTCCCTGTCTCACCCTCCCTGTCTCACCCTCTCTGTCCCTCTCTCTCAGTGTGAATGATTTAAACAGAGGTGACTTGGCACCGGGCCGCTCTGCCACCTCAGCTAATGAGAAAAAAGCCGTTTCCATTTCCAGCCGAGGCTCGGTGTGTCAGCGTCCTCCTTCACCAGCAGAATCCCTCTCTCTTTATTCCGTCCTCAAAGATTGGGGCTGTTTGGCTTAAAGGACATTTCTATTTCATTTCCTGATAAAACGAAACCAGCATTTATTAATGACACGTCTGCACAGGAAAATTCCACGTCACCGACCTGTTACAAAGAAATGAGTCTTTATTCTGTCTCTTCTGACAAACTCTGAGTTATTTATCTATTGGACTTTATTTCTTTATTATCTATACAGGAGTAGTGACGATATCATTTTATTTATTTAATGCTTATTAACAAGCTGGAAATCAAACCTGTGCTCATAATTCAGGATTTAAACAGTTTTTTTTTACAGTTATTTGTATATTATTGACTTAGATTATATACTGTCCAATCCCCAAACCATAAAGTCTAATCTCTACACCACAGTGTCCAATCCCGCTAAACGTAAAGTCCAATCCCAAAAAGTTTAGTCTGCAAAACATAAAACTAATTATCTAAATATAAAGTACATTCTACAAACTTTAAGCTTATTACACACCTGTAAATTATAAACCCTGAGACTGGCCCCTGTCTGTCTGTCTGTCTGTCTGTGTCTGTCTGTCTCACTCAGTCTGCTCTGTCTGTCTGTCTGCTCTGTCTGTCTGTGTCTGTCTGTCTCACTCAGTCTGCTCTGTCTGTCTGTCTGCTCTGTCTGTCTGTGTCTGTCTGTCTCACTCAGTCTGCTCTGTCTGTCTGTCTGCTCTGTCCGTCTGTCTGTCTGTCTGTCTGCTCTGTCTGTCTGTCTGTCTGTCTCACTCAGTCTGCTCTGTCTGTATCTGTCTGTCTGTCTGCTCTGTCTGTCTGTCTCACTCAGTCTGCTCTGTCTGTATCTGTCTGTCTGTCTGCTCTGTCTGTCTGCCTCACTCAGTCTGCTCTGTCTGTCTGTCTGCTCTGTCTGTCTGTCTCACTCAGTCTGCTCTGTCTGTCTGTCTCACTCAGTCTGCTCTGTCTGTCTGTCTGTCTGTCTGCTCTGTCCATCTGTCTGTCTGTCTGCTCTGTCTGTCTCACTCAGTCTACTCTGTCTGTCTGTCTCTGTCTCACTCAGTCTGCTCTGTCTGTCTCTGTCTCACTCAGTCTGCTCTGTCTGTCTGTCTGCTCTGTCTGTCTGTCTCACCCAGTCTACTCTGTCTGTATGTCTGTCTCACTCAGTCTGCTCTGGCTGTCTGTCTGTCTGTCTGTCTCACTCAGTCTGCTCTGTCTGTTTGTCTGTTTGTCTGTCTGTCCGTCTGTCAGTCTGTCCGCTCTGTCTGTCTGTCTGATCTGTCTGCTCTGCTCTGTCTGTGTGTCTGTCTCACTCAGTCTGCTCTGTCTGTCTGTCTCACTCAGTCTGCTCTGTCTGTTTGTCTGTTTGTCTGTCTCACTCAGTCTGCTCTGTCTCTGTCATGAAGTGAAATGAGCTGACAGGTAAAGGAAGCTTATAACTAGCAACTTAGTGTTAAACCTCAGTCACGTTCCACAGTACAGAGTCAGGCACAGGTACAGTGTACACACTATATGTTATATACATGACCGTACATGATGTAAAGTACATATGACTTCTTTCTCTCTTTCTTTTTCTTTTTCTCTCTCATTATTCCTCAGCTACAGTAACATCATAATTCCATAGTTTTGGCTGATTGGGTCAGGAGCAACAACCCAACATGCAGCACTTAATCTCTTATCAAGCTCCTACATCAGAAAACTCTCTCTCTTTTCACACTCATACACACACACACACACACACACACACACACACACACACACAACCATATGTGTATTAAAGAGTACTAACCCTTGCACTGCTGTACGATATGGCCGAGTGTGTTTTTGACACACACCTTTCAAATTCTGCTGGAGCTCAGATGGTTTCTGTAGACACACACACACAAAGACACACACACACACACACAGTTTATGACCCCTGCTGTCATCACCCGGTGGTTCTGATGTCAGCATATGCTGCACACAAGGTGTGTGTTTGTGTGTGTGTTTTAGAGAGAGAGAGAGAGAGAGAGAGCGCGCACCCTGGGCCATTATTCTGATGTGTCCCCATGTAGGGGTCAGGACTAACAGCCACATAACTTACAGTGCAAAAGTTTGTACACCCCACCACAACAAGACTTCTGCCCGGGTATCCTTCATCATCCTTCAGAATCATCTTCTCACGTGACAACCACATTACAGTATATATTTCTATTTCCTACTTTAACCTAATGGTATACGCATGTTTACAAAAAAAACAGGTAGAGTCTCTAATGGTTTATTCATTATTCAATTCAATGTATTTCTATAGCACTTTTAACAACGGTCATTGTCTCAAAGCAGCTTCACAAAATGAAGAGAAATTTTATGGAAGTGTGTATGAGTGAGAAAAATGTGTTTATATAATAATGAGACTGAGATTGAGAAGACAAGTGTGACGGTGACAGTGGCAAAGAAAAACTCCCAGAGATGTCAATAGGAAGAAACCTTGAGAGGAACCAGAATCAACAGGGAACCCATCCACATCTGGGTGATAACGGAGAGCAGGGATTGATCTGCACTCATACTGTGTGTTAGGTGGCAGGCAGGAATTATATAACGACATAATGTGTGTTAGACTGCTCAAAGTTCAATATAACTGAAGTCTTTTAACTTAACATGAAGTCCAGTTGAGCACAGAGATGAGTCAGCAGGTGCAGAGGGGGTCAGAGGGGGTCAGAGGGGGTCAGAGGGGGTCTGAGGGGGTCAGAGGGGGTCAGAGGGGGTCTGAGGGGGTCAGAAGGGGTCTGGATCACTGGGAGCTCAGGAGCAGCATGTGTAGCTCCAAACCAGAATTGAGCTGGAGCTAGTCCTTCTCTGGATGCCTCAGGACCTTCGCAGGGTCGGCCTCTGTCTGCTGAAGCTGGCACAATCTCCAGATGCCTCGGGATGGGTAGAGAAATAAAGAGCAGGTGGAAAGAATTATCGTAGTTGCCGTTCAGTATAGATGGAGTACGAGGTTATGGGATGAATTACGTGTATGCCAGATTAAAGAGATAATGGTCCAATAGAGAATTTCTGCTAAACACCATTAAGTCCACCTTTAGAAACAGAGTGCTTTAGAAACCATCAACACCAACACATCACATTAAACAACCAGTACAGTAGAACTCCATAATGATTTATAAATATTCCATCAGTATCAGAGATATATAGATAAGTGCAAAGGAACATAAATGCAAACTAAACTATTCCCCCACCTGCATTTATACAGTTTCGTGCATAAGTTTCTGCCCCCAAACCTGCTGAAATTTCTGGTGAATGAAGGTATAAAAGCATGTTCTGTTATTCTGCGCAATCAAAAATCCCGCTTTGACTTGAACATCCCTGGTATTTCAGTGATACAGTTTTGGTTCAGCATGCAGTGGTAAGTCACATGTGGCACAATCTCTCTCTCTCACACACACAGACACAAACACACACAAATAAAATCTAAATCTCTGACACATAGTGCTTCTTAAAATGTCTGTCTAGACGATTTAGAGCTTAGATAGAGAAGAATTTTCAGACCTCATCATAAGGATTAGGCAGAACGATGACTATAGAGTTACTGTAAGTTTGACCAGGAATGCGGTGGCTTTACGGTGTGGCGCAGCAGCACAAGCGCTATATACAGTGCAGTGTGTGTGAGAGTAAAACACGACGCAAGCAGTAAGGAGACGGAACTAAATTACAGGTTAAATTACTAACATATATATTTTTATGTTTTATATTATTAATTAACCTGCGAAACTGTAGATTGTGAAGAAATAATTAACAATTGAACAATAAACGTCAACTCCATCTGTCAGACGGCATTAGCACTCAGCGCTCATCTGTGCATTTTGCCAAATTAGCATCAATAATCGCAGTCAAAAGGCTGCATCTGCTATTAGTACAAGATTCTCATTCAGGAAACAGAGGAATATCTACAGAATTAAAGACGTGGAACAATAACGCAGAGCAGACGGAGAAATGCTAATCAACATCATGTACAGATTTATTCTAATTTAATTATTCAGTCTGTGTTTCAGTTGCATTTACCATGTCTCCTTGTTCACTTCCTTCAAGTGCACATCATCTACATCTTAGGAGTGCGCACTTACGGCGCAAAAAGCCCGAAATCTAGGGGTCTAATGGAGGATGATAGGAAAGTGAGAGGAAAGTTAAGGGACCAAGAGATGTGAGAAATGATCCTGAGATGTTACTGTGCTGCAAGATTCACAACCTTAAATGATCTGTGTAGAACCGACACCAGAGTGGATATCCGTCGGAAAAGGGCCTTTTTTTTTTTTTTTTTTTTTTAAGCTGCCTTTTAAAAAATTTACATTTATCACTGAACACCATGTAAAACTCTTCACAAAAAACTCCAACAGTTTTCTTCTCTTTCGGCAGGAAAAGCACGTCCTTCAGGGTCTGATGAGCTCCGAACACACGACAATAATAAAATACAGCTGGACGAGAGACGCTCATAAATCACATAGAGAGAGAGAGAGAGACTGACAGAGAGAGGGAGGTAGAGAGAGCTAGACAGGCAGACAGAGAAATAAAGAGAGTGAGAGACAGACAGACAGACAGACAGACATTGTTTGGTTGATTTGTTGAAACTGAGAGACAGATAGACAGTCTGTCTTTCTCTCCATTGGTGGGTGGTCTCATGTCTCCTGCATAGGTGTGACACAGATTTGTGTGTGTGTGTGTGTGTGTGTGTGTGTGTGTGTGTGTGTGTGTGTGTGTGTGTGTGTGTGTGTGTGTGTTATTTACAGATTTAGGGCGTTTGAGCTCCTGTGTGTTTGTGTAATGGCTCAGAATCAACCAAGGAAAGGAATGACCTGCTTTTGTACAAAGAAAACCACACACACACACACACACACACACACACACACACACACACACACACACACACACACACACACACACACACAGTCTCTCTCTCTCGCTCCTCTTCCCCATAACATGCCCTGTCTTTATGTGTTTTTATTCTTACCTGGTCACGTTTCAAATTAGTTGGTCTCTCGTTCCCTTCACTTGACCCCTACGCCCTTCGCTTTTGAAGCCCTCATTAAAAGGTAATTTTTTTAAGTCACAGATAATATTCCAAATCGACCTCACTTCCTTTTCATCCTCCGCTTGACCCCACTTTTAGCTGAGTCACAGGCTGAAATAATAAAAGACTAAAGAGTGATACATTTTTTATTTGTATTTGAGGAGCAGATCATGTTCCAAATCAGTCTCACACCCTTGCGTCCTTGGCTTGACCCCTAAACCTATTTTTATTCTCACATTATCAAGAGCTGAGCAAGCACTCGTTTTTACTGTGTGCATTCTGAAATCAGTCTCGCTCCTTTTTCCCTCCACTTGACCCCTACAGACTCCTGGTTTTGCAGCCGGGCGCCGCAGAAGAGGTGGAAGGGGCTGTGAGTTCCAAATCAACTTCACTCCTCTCCTCCAGCCTGGATCGTTTTACCCAGCCAAATTTCACAAATCCCCCCTCCACCCTCCCAACTGCCTATGTTTTTTGGAGGCGAGTCTGACATAGAAGTCTTAAAATAAATCTTTATTGTTAAACACATACTTATTGACGTAACCTCATGCATCAGAAATAGTTTTTATTTTTACCCAAGGAACAGGTCACATTCCAAATCAACAAATATATCTTACTCCCTTCCTCCTTCCTCTGGACAGCTTCATTTTAGAGCCAAAGTGGTCATTTTTCATTTATATCTGCGTTTTCGGTCACGTCCCAAATCAATCCTGCTCGCTTCTTTCCTCTAGCTGACCTCTGGCCTTCTGCAGGTCTCCATTCGTCCACGCTGCATCAGACTTCCTGTTTATAATTACTCACTCATTTATTTAATCGTTCATTCATTCATTAGTTCATTTCCTGGTGCATAGAGAGAGTGTCTGCCCTCAGAGTGTGGGAAAAATTCACCCTGTCCCTTGCCTGGAAAGAGAGAGAGAGGGGGGGGGGGTGAAAAGATTAACAGATGATCATCTCTGAACACATGCTGCCCCCTACAGGAGAAAGAGAAATATAGCGATAGCAACAGGGGATGGGATTGAAAATGGATGAAAGAAAAAAAAGGGAAAGAAATGAAGGAAGTGAGGAAGAAGGAAGGAGTGATGAAAATGATGGAGATAAGACAAGAGCTTGATAAATCAGAGAGCAAAAGAGAGAGAATACAGAAGGAGGAAAGAATGAAAAAGTGATGGAGAATAAAGAAAGCAAAGACAGATACAAAAATATGGGTGTAAAAGCAGATCAATCACACAATCTTCACTCAGCAGTTACAAAGCATACGAGTACTTACACACACACACACACGCACACGCACACACACACACACTTCTGACCCGGAGCTCTGCTGCTCTTGAGGGAATGCAGGTGTGTAGTCACGCTGTGCTAAGCAGCTAAGCGTAGCTCGTTCTTCACACACGACTGCACCGCCATGTTTATTTATTTTTATTTCCTTTATTAATTTATTTATTTGCCTCTTACTTTGTTTCATTTTTTTACATACTATAAAAAAAGCACCCAATTATGAACGAGCGTATGGTCACATGAGCTACATGTTAAAGAGGGGGTTTATATTGTCCTTGTTGTCTGTTATATTACGCTTGATCTAAGTTTTATTCTTCTTTTTTTACATTATATTATATTATTTTACTAAGCATTAGCTAGCCTGTCAGATTTTCAGTATGTGAGGATTTCAGACCACATAAACTAGCATGACAGTGTGTCAGCCTGCTAATGAGCTAGAGCTATACTGGAGCTTGTATGTCGGAGAGCTAGTGTGAAGTTTGTGATTAAAAATGTTGGTAGTTTTAGCTAGTGTTAAAGAAAAGCATGCTAACAGTGGACTAGCATGACAGTGAGATAATATGACATTAGCCTGTAATTTGCGTTAAAGATCAGTAGGTTTAGCTAGTGTCAAATGAAAGCTAGCATGACAGTAAAGTGCTCCTGAAAGAAAATGTTAACAGAAAACTTTTTTTTTAAATAGCTTGCATATCCTGTTTAAAGCATGACATTAATGTTCCTGGTGAGCCTGGCCTAGTGTCAGACTAGCATGAGGCTTTTATGTTTTAACATAACTACGATTCGTTTGCAAAGGATGCAACCTGAGGTAAATGGCGATGATAGTTGTGGTGTGGGGCCGCCCTGGATCAGATTTGTTTGTCCATGGGTGCTCGATCGGATGGGGATTGGAGGCCGGGTCGGTCTGGGAGGCCGCCTCTTTGCCTGCTGGGCCCCGTGCGCGGCCTCTGGTCCACTAGGTGTTCTGGTACCTTTCTATCACAGCCAGTAGTTTTTTCTCCGATTTATGCTGCATTGGCTTTTCTGTGGGATGGAACTGGACAGGCTGGCCGTTGAAGTGAGCCCATGATCCTGTCATCAGTTTACTGAGTTTACTGGTGTACAATTCACTATATATTTTTTTTTTTTCATTTTAATTAATCACTTGTTCACTTCAGATTTTTAATTGAACCAGGTGACCTGTATCATAGATAGGAATGAGTACTGAGAAGCGTTTTAAGATTACGGCCAGTGCTTGATCCAAACTACTGATAAGGTCTGTGGGCTAAGCCGTCTATGGGTCTGGCTCCGGCCCTAATGATGGATTAGATATGAAATTAAAGTACAAGTGTATGTGTCTAAGAATCCCAGAAAGTCCAGATCAGTTTTTTTTTCTCCTTAGAATGTAGAACACACATTAAATCTTAACTTCACTCTATATAAACATCCTTACTGTGGAAAAATCTTCATTTCCTTGTATAAATAGAGAGAATTAAAAATGTAACCGAGTCTGATTTGAGTCCTTTGCTATGGTCAAGAGGTCACAATGAATCACTGGAATTTCATTAAGGTCCTGAGGATTCTTAAGTAATCCTGTGGAATCAGACGTGGCTCCTGATCGCCTAGAATGAGGTTGTTTGGGGCTGTGTTTAGAAATATATCATGACATCATGTTGCCCTCAGGTCAACTTTTTGCCTGGAAAGTTTTCCATCCCAAATTGTTCCACTGTCATGAATGATTTTAAAGACCACACTGTGCTTAGTCTAAGTGTGATACTTGCCTTCATTATCATCATTATCATCATCATCATCATCTAGTTTTCACTGTCAAGTGACAAACCAGATCAGCAGAAACACCACAAAATCCACTTGATGAAAAAGAAACACTGTGCTCTTTAATGCTGAAAGAAGTGTTTTTTTCTGTCTTTACAGCAAAGCGACACATCAGATGATCTTCCCAAGAACAAAATGGCGCCGAGTCCTGAGGGCATTCTGCTTGACGAGGTCAAGTTGAAAGGGAAATCTTTTTTTTGTTTTTCCTCACGTCGCCGCCTTGATCTCTCCCTCACTCAGGGAAGGGATTGTGTTTCAGGGCTTTGCATCATCCACGCGTTTCTGGCCTTCATCGTGGTTTCACTGGACTTTAACTCTGTTCCCTCTGTGGACTGGAATTGATCAGGAGAATGAGTTGCATTTAAAACACACATTCTTCTATGTTAATATAAGACTATCTCCTATGTACCGGTGTTACAGATCATCCAGTGAAATTATCAATAATTAGCTGCATGTTTGTGGTGCATCAGTTATTCGACAGCGTGTAGGATCCAGAGCGGTTTTCAGTCAGCCTTGTTGAACTGCACTCCTGCATATTAAGTGTTGTTCCTCTGTTCAGTGAAGGTCCTTAAATGGTTTCTTTGGGTTTGAAGTGAGACACAAAAAACAAATGCTAGCATTTAAAAGTATAATTTTCCACTGAGTGTAATTATTGTTTATTCTTTCTTAATTTTAAATTTTTTTAAATAATAGTAGTATACTAAAATGGACGTTAGCTAGCATGGTGGTATCCTACAGAATGTACATGAAACTGCATTACAGTGAACTAGAATGAAATTGCGCTGCTACCGTATATCATAAGACTAGCAAAGATACTAGGAGAATGATTAGCAGAACAGGCATGTAATTAGACTGGCTTGGATATGAGCTAGCATTGCTGTTCACTAGCACGGATCCAATTTATCATAAACATCTAATGATACCGTAGTATATTATCATGGATGTCATCTAACACAGCAGTAGTATGTTTACTACTAAGTATTAATAATTTTTAAAATTATTGATCACGGCTTCCGAGTGGCGCAGTGGTTAAAGCGCTCGCCCTATCATCCGGAGATCACTAGTTCGAATCCCGGGTGGTGCTGTAACCTCTCGCAGCCGGAGGTCTAGAGAGAGCTGATTGGCCGAGCTCTCTCAGAGGGGAGGGATGAGAGGTACATAGTGCTCCCACATTAATCACGGCTCTACAGCCAGTCAGGGGCGTCTGTGAGCTCGCGCAGCGGAGGGAGCGAATAGCGCTGTCCTCCGAGTGTGTTACTCCGCCCCCAACGGTGCGCGAGCGAGCAGTTCGAAAAGATGCGGTCGGCTGGCGTCACGTGGTTCGGAGGAAACACGCGATAGACTTCGGCCCTCCCGGCTGAGTGGTAGTAGTAGCCTTAATGTGGAGCCCCCTAGTGACGGGGAGGAATTGGACACGACTAAATTAGGGAGAAAATCGGGGAAAAATCCAAAAAAAAAAAAAAAATTACTGATCACTATATTTAAGTAATAATAATAAAAATGATCACATGAACCCAAACTGGGCTTCCTCTAGGTTGCACCCCTGATCCACATCAGCGTGACACTATTAGGATGGATGGTTGCTGATTTGAGAGTAGAGTGGATAAATAATTGAATAATAAGATGAATATGTGCTAGCGTGCATGCTGTCATGTGGTTATTAGCCACTAGGCGCTCCATCGGTTCTCGCCTCTGTCCTCCGGCTGCTTCTTTATTCAGTCTGAGAGAAATCAATCTAAACGCTGATGGAATTAAAGAGGACGGAGCGAGAGAACTTCTCGCTCTCTTACACACAAGTCCGATCTAAAAGCTCAGTATTTCACACGGCTGCTCTTTAGTAGCTTTTCGTTTCAGCCGGACTTAATCACGCTTTAGCACAAGTTCCAGAGCAGTAGGTCGGAGTTCCTCTGGCTCGTTAAACCATTAACCTTCGTTGAAATCGATAAACAGGAAGACGTGAGAAAAGCTGAGTGCTTCAGCTCTCCACTGCTCTTAAATCCTGATTAGAAAACTGCTATTTATGAGTTTCCTCCTGTCTCTGAGTCGATGTGCTGATTTAACCCATCTATACTGAGATTATCTACTTTTTATTTTCTTGCCCTGTCCACTATTCTTTGCTCTGTGTGTGTGTGTGTGTGTGTGTGTGTCTGATTTTATTGTTCTTGTTATTGTATATATTTTGATGTACTATACTTTACAATAAAATCTCTTGTACAGTACAGTACATGGTAGGTGACTAGAATTAGCAGACTAGCTTGGCACTGAACTAGCAGGGCAGTTTACCAGGCTATACCATGACACTTATTGGGTAGCAGGTATCTAATATGGTACAGTACTGAGTTTACTATAGTCTTTTGTGTAATGTTTACTCACATTACTCATAATTTTATTCACATTTTAATAATAAAAATTGACATTTTTAATAATGCATACTGATGTTTATAGTAAAAAATTTTATTCTGCATTTAATAATACAATAGCAATTAAATAACATACAGTTAGGCCATATTTTTTTGTAAGGGACCACCCCTAGAGGGCACTGTGTGCACGTTTTTGTTTTAAAGTAGTTTTTGTTAGTCGACTCAGTTTCCCAGAAGGCACCTCGGTCAGGTGATGCGGGTGCTCCCCTGAGCCGAGGTATTAGAATTAGAATTGTTATAAATAGCTGGTTGGTCTGGGTCGAGCATTGATACTGTCAGTGGGCATGTGGTTTTGTTTTGTTTGGTTTTGTTTGGTTTGTGTTTTATTCTGGTTTGTTTATATGGGCTCTGAAATGTGATGTTATCTGTATGATGGTGTTTGTGTAAGTGTTTTTAATTCATTCTGTGATATATGTCGGTACTGTGCTGTGTGTTTCTTGTGTTTACCCATGTTTTGTTTCTAATGTTTCTCCCATGCTTCTCGTGTGTTCCTCTAGTCTCCAGCACGTCCCCCTCTCGCCTCTAGTCTCTTGAGGTTGCCCTGTCTCGAGCTCCGTCCCTGTCCCTGGTGTCAGCTCTAAGCCGTTGTGTATGCTATAGGAGTCTGAAATGCTTAAGCGGTCCGTGTATGCTTCAAGAGATTATGTGTGTGTGTGTGTGTGTGTGTGTGTGTTAAAGAGCCCTGTGTTTTGTTTGTTTTTTTGGTTAAAAATAAAAGACTTTTCTTTATAACATCCCCTCTGCGCTTATGCCTGCCCTCTGTGCCCACGCCGACTACATCTGCCCGAACAGCTAGTAACACCAGTTTGTGACATTTTTATTAAAATATTTAAATATTTATATTTCAAGTGACACCTTCACTAAAATAACTTTGATTTCTAACAGAATATAAACAAAAATAGTTTTGATTACAGTTACAGTACAGAGGAGGCTACAGACAATGTCCTTTCACAGTGACTGTATGGGACTTTATTATTCATTTCAATTCACTTTTATTTTTAGAACTCTTAATAGTAGTCACAAATACTGAATAGTACTGTCACAAATAAGAAAATTTGCAGAATAAAAAAAAATTCTAAAAATGAGTTTGACAACTCGTGAAACTTTGTGAAATTTCTTTCTTTTCCATTTCCATTCCAAGTGCAAAATCTGTATATTAATTATTTTACTGCAATATTTAACTTACTGTAACTTACTGTGTGCTATATTTAATTATATTTTCTATTTATTCATTTTTATTATTTTCATTTTCATTTTTAAATTTCTTTCATTTGTATTTTTTCCTTGTCCCATTATTACTCCTTTGTAATAATAATAAAGCAACTGTAACCAAGACAAAGCAATTTCCCTCTGGGATTAATAAAGTTCTTTGAATCTTGAATGAATCTTGAATCGTGAACAAGGAGGACTGTACTGCACATCAGGAGGTTTTACGGATCTCAGGTAGCAGACACGCGGAACTCCCTCTCCTTTCTAAAGACGTCTGTGAGTCACAGATTAAAAGTGGCTTCACACAGCTGACGTTACGTTGCGCCGTTAGCTTCATGCAGTCTGCAGAGCCGTAGTATTTCTGATGCTATAAAGGTTGCAGGAATTGCATCCACTTTTATTTCATTCAAACCGTGACCGCTCTCAGGGTTTAGCATTAGCAAGGTAAATGAGAACGCGTATAACATTAAACTAATGTCACCAGTTCAAGAGTGGCTACATGTTAGCGAGCACAGATGCTAATGATAATAAGCTCACGTTATACCCGCATTGGTCAGGGTTAAATAACGCTACACATTTAAAGGTAAAGTAAACTGTATTACTGCACCACTGTGTTCACAATCTGACTGGAATCTTCATGGGAACTTGACTTTTCATACATTTTTCACTCAGGTAAAGAGGGGTTTGTTTGTTTAATGCCAGTGGACGAGTCAAAAGTATTTTCAGTCATAATGTGTGCTCCAGCGTGTACTGTAGTAAATGCTTGCAGATTATTGGATAGAACTATATTTAAATTAGATTTAAATAGATTTAAATAGTTTGTGCGGTCGTTGCCCTGCTGGTGACCAGCTTGACCAGCAGTTATACCAGCATATGTTGTGTTTTGGTGCTGGTAAAGTAAAGTGACCAGTGTACCAGCACCAGCATCATGGCACTATAATGATGGTCACCTCACTGATACCAGCAAAACACAACATATGCTGGTATAATTGCTGGTCAAGCTGGTGACCAGCTATGATGATTTGTGCCGTTTTTTAGTGATTTCCATTTATTAATTTTTTAAAATATGAATTTATTTCCAGTGCATTTATATAAAAAGTTTGTGTTGTGTTTGTGTATTTACATATTTTTTTCATTGATGTAAATACATTCCTTTGTTTTTCACTTTTTAGATTTTTTTTTTTATCATAAAACTCAAGAAAGACCAGCTGCAGTGACTGATTTTAACCACTAGATGGCAACTGTGTGTTAGTGTTTTATAAGCCTTCTTTAAGATAAAAGTGTGTGTGTGTGTGTGTGTGTGTGTGTGTGTGTGTGTGTGTGTGTGTGTGTGTGTGTGTGTGATTATTAGCCCTTTTGCTAGTGTACCCACATGTGTAAGAACTGTGATCTGCAGTATAGGAGTCACTCAGGCGTTTAATTAGATCTTTGTTGTTTGCATCTTTTGCATCTTGTAAATAACCTGAGTGGCTCGTACACTCCAGCTCATTCTCCAGTTCTTAGACAAGTGACTACACTACCAGAATAATCATCTTTAATGATGTTTTGAATAATAATAACAACAATAATAATAATAATAATAATAATAATAATAATAATAATAATAATAATAATAATAGAACAGTTAACATAAAACATTAAACTGCAACTGAGGTGTGATATAAATTAATATTGTGCTACACTGCACGAAAATAACACCGCTAAAATGTTAAAACTTTTCTATCCAGTCATAGATAAGAATAAACCATACAGCAAAAGGCGGTATTTGACTTTGATATATCAGGAATTGACCCCTGACCCCAGAGATGTGAGTCCCCACTGTGCCCAAGTCCACTTGAAGAGGAGGTCTTCAAGGAATGGAATTAGATCCAAAATCTCAGTGTGCACGTAACATGCACCAATCTCATCCTACACAACCTACACAAGCATAGCTGATACAGTAGGAAAGCACATGAGACGCACAAGAGGCGCTTTTGACATTTTTTCTGAAATATCAATAATATTAGTCATAGTGCAAATGTTTACCTTCTTTTTCTCTTCTCTTAGAAGCTCACAAACCAAGTAGGTGCATATGTACAGTAACAGAGTGTGAAAAGATTACATCAATGCATGAATGGGAACAGCGCCATCTGTTGGGCCATGACAGTATTTGATCGGTGGAATAAGGACCAGCCGTGAGGTGCACGTGTAAAACTGTTAGAAAAAGTTATTTAAACAAATAACCATTTTTTGTGGATTCATCTCTTTGCAAACTGGTTGGGTAACAGTTATTACTCATTTGGCATCATTTTATATTGAGTTATTTTGACTTTTAATTTAACTTGTAGTTAATTTGTGTGTTATCAAAATCCTTATTTCCACATTATAAGCTCATTGTGCAGTAAAGACGACGTCAGCCTGCTGTATTGACGGTATAAATATGTAAGTGCACCCAAGTATGAAGAACAAAAATGATGTGAAATGGGTTTGGGGTGGGGTGGGATTAGAGCTGTGAGGTAAGTGAGTGTTGGGACGTTTTTAGCTTTGCAGGTGGGCATCAGAGTTTTGTATTTGATGCAGCAGCTACAGGAAGCGGAGGAGTGGGGCAGTGTGGCAGAAATTAGGGAGGTTGAAAACAAATCATGCAGCTGCATTCTGGATCAGCTGCAGGGAATGACTGGTGGACAGAGGCAGACCTGCCAGGAGCAAGGTGTATATTGTATATAAGGTGTCTAACTGCCATCTCTCCTTATTTTCTGTTCTCTCCTTTTCTGCTCTCTCTCTCTCCCTCTCTCCTTTCCCTCTCTCTGTCTCTCTGTCGAGCTATACATGTTCGCTCCTGAGTTGCCAGTGATCCAGACCCCTCTGCCCTCTGGAGCCGTCTAACCCGTCCTGGAGTCCTGCTTCTGGTTGGAGATCTCGTCACATGGATGCCCCGTGTGGTCTGCCTGGATGCGCTTGGTGGCTGGGGATGGTTTCCATGAAGACTGTCCTATCATCGATTGATGCTCTGGGGACCTGTGACTTCAGTTGTTCGATAGCTCAGGACTGGAATCTCCTCCAGTCTACCTGAGCCTCCGGGAACAAACTGGACTCCTTTTAATTTAAATTTTAACACATCTCCTGTTACACTGAACTTCCAGTACACATTATTATGCTTATCATTCTCTGCTATCCGTTATCACCCAGATGAGGATGGGTTCCCTGTTGAGTCTGGTTCCTCTCAAGGTTTCTTCCTATTACCATCTCAGGGAGTTTTTCCTTGCCACCGTCGCCCTCGGCTTGCTCATCAGGGACAATCTTATCATTTTGATTCATACACATTGCATAAAAACTTACTTCTTTTATTGTGTAAAGCTGCTTTGCGACAATGTCAATTGTTAAAAGCGCTATATAAATAAAATTGAATTGAATTGAATTGAATCACTGCAGGTCTTCAGGAAGGTCACGTCAGAAAGAAGATTTCAACAAGATGTCAAGGTTAGCTCTTAACAAACAGTGAGAAACCGTAGAAAACACACTGAGGCATCTCTGACAATCTGAGACAAAGCGCGATGGTGAGACTGAGACACCAAAGTCTCTCTGAGACTGAGACAGTTTGAGACAATGAAACAGCGAAAAATAGGTGAGACACACGGACATTCTGTGGCACAGTGAGAACACTTTGAAACATTCAAAAACAGTTTGAAATACACAGACATTTTGAGACAGCCTGAGACACACTAATACACATTAAAACCGCTTTAGAACATTTAAGACAGTTAGAGACACTCTGAGTCAGTCTATGACACACACCGATGGTCTAAGACTATCACTATAAGACACTTTAAGGCAGGCTGAGACATTCTACTGTACGTCACAGACCTCTCTGAGTTGAGACGCTTCGATCTGGAGGACAATAAAACTCCTGAGAGACACGTCTGAATAAAACATCATTTTTTCTGGAGGGAGAAAAGCATCAACATGACCAGAAATAAAATCACATATATCATTATAATCTGATGAGAAGATTCCTGTGCCCATAGAACAGCCGAAACTGGAAACAAATGAACTGGACTCCATATGAACTTAAACACGTCTCCTGTTCTACTGAACTTGCAGCCTCCTAACACACAGTATGAGTGCAGATCAATCCCTGCTCTCCGTTATCACCCAGATGAGGATGGGTTCCCTGCTGAGTCTGGTTCCTCTCCAGGTTTCTTCCTGTTACCATCTCAGGGAGTTTTTCCCTCAGCACCGTCGCCCTCGACTCGTTCATCAGGGATCATCTGATCATTCTGATTCACACACACTCACATCTCACACACACTTACTTTTTTTGATTGTGTAAAGCTGCTTTGCAACAATGTCAATTGTTATAAACGCTATACAAATAAAATTGAATTGAATTGAACAGCCCCCTCACTGCGCTCCCTGACTAATAAATCAAGCGTCTCTTGTCTACTAGAATACTTTAGTTTATCCAGGTAAATATAAATGCAGCACCTGGCCGAATACTTAAATGTGCTCTCGTGTGTGTGTGTGTGTGTGTGTGTGTGTGTGTGTGTGTGTGTGTGTGTGTGTGTGTGTGTCACTCGTACAGAGCGACTTACAAAAGTGCTTTGAAGTTTCCGTGACTAGATAGATACTTACACTGATGGGAAGGTCGCTGCTTACAGATGGCCAATGTTGAAGGAATGTGTGGCAGCTGCTACAGGAAGCCAGACATGATTGGGGTTTTTCCTGAGGAAATTCCAAGAAAATGGACAAAATAACATGCAATTAGCTTGGATGTCTTGCCGACCCTCACTGCAACGATTACACACTTTACTATCCCTGACCTTATACAGACATTAACACATGTGAGAGGATTTACACTTTGGTAAGTAACGATTTACTCACATCATGTCCTTACCGAGTCGAACGTTAATTAAATTACCAGCTTAACGAGCTTCATATAACTGCAATAATATGTTCTGTGATTTCTTCAGGTCAAAGACCAAACAGTGAAAATCATTTTGTCATTAACTCATAATATGATCACTCTTTATGAATTATAGATTATTTATTTTTATCTGATTGTCCACAAAATCCAGACAATTAATTTTTATTCTGATTAAAACAGATGATTGTACTTGTACAGTATTGATGAAGGTGATGAATGATAAGCCAGGCAAGGGTATCAAAAAGTTTTAATGCTACAAAAAAAATTGGTGAATATGGAAAAACTCAGGAATATGGGTACG
The DNA here is from genome assembly GCA_013621035.1 of Clarias magur. NCBI lineage: Eukaryota > Metazoa > Chordata > Actinopteri > Siluriformes > Clariidae > Clarias > Clarias magur. The sequence goes on along the minus strand of QNUK01000834.1, from coordinate 188,514 downwards.
ACCCTGAGACGATCATCTCCACGACCAAAAGAGGCGAGGCAGGTCCAGAGCTCAACCAAGTGCCGCTCAACAACTTTTTCCACATTTTTGGCATCGTACATCGAGAATTTGTTCCCAGGGCCCAGACCATCTATAGCCAATTCCACTGATAGTGTGTAAGGTGTCTGACGGAGGACTACGGCAAAAGCGATCGGATCTGCGGCACAAAAATCTCTAAACTTTTTAATTTAATTTAAGTTCTCCAGATCTGCACCTTTACCTAAAACAATTTTATTCATGAAAGGCTTTGCTAAATACATAGGTTTGCACACACAGTGTTTGGAAATCGAAATAAAATTTGACAGGGAGCCAATGCAGTGTAGATAAGACAGGCGTGATGTGCTCGTATCTTCAGGTTCTAGTGAGGGCTCTCGCTGCTGCATTCAGGATCTGCATTGGCTCACCGTGAAATTTCACATCGATTTTAAGATACTACTTTTGACATTTAAAGCACTAAATGGTCTCGCGCCACAGTATCTGAGTGAACTGTTAGTGTCTTACGATCCGCCACGCCTACTTCCATCAAAGGATGCAGGCTGCCTGTCAGTACCACGTATTATTAAAACTACAGCAGGGGGCGGAGCTTTTTCTTACAAAGCCCCAAAGTTATGGAATAGTCTTCCTGTTAATGTTCGGGACTCAGACACAGTCTCAGTGTTTAAGTCTAGGCTAAAAACCTATTTATTTAGCGCAGCATGTTTGTAAATAGATGAGCCTTAGGTAAAGGAGCAGATCTGGGGGACTCATGGACGTAGAGTATTCTGGTGAACTGGTATGTTTAGATGCTGTCCTCCCCACTCTCATTGTTCACTCAGATTTGTTGACGGTGAGGTGATTGGTTGCTTTACATCTCAGTTCCCCCTCATGTTTGTGTTTCCTTCTGGCTCCTCCCTTTTAGTGATGATGTCATAGTTAGTCCTGTCGGAGTCCCTGCTTGCACTCTGCACTAATATACATTCACCTTATACATTATGT
>QNUK01000834.1:140000-182500 GCA_013621035.1 Clarias magur | reverse complement strand
TGTCCTTTATATCAGGTGGCTCTGCATCTGCAAAACAATACATAGTGTATATTAGTCCTTTAACGTTTTTGTAACTTACTATGGCAACGAGCCCTATGGTTCTAACCTCGCTATGGCTCCGTATGCTGCTGTATTTACTGCCAACAGGTCGATTAGCCTAGCATAATAGTGCATAGCTAAACATATTTCTCACCATATTACATCAAAACTACTAACTGCGTGATTTTCATGTTGCCACCACAGATTCTCAACACTCTTATGTCTGACTATTTACATCTCATTGGATGAGAGAGCCGGCTGCACAAAGCTAAAGCAATATAATTTAATTTATCATTTTCAACCTTGCCATTATCTACTGAACCAACGTTGGGCCAATATTTGGCGCCACCAATAGGTCAACAATGGGCCAGAGAACAAAATGACCTCGAGCCAACAAAGTAGTGCTACAGATGTGACCATTAAGAATGAGCGCTTTTACCTGGGAAATGCCACAATTCGTCGCGCGCCATGCTGCAAAATCCCACAAGCAACATTCAGGAATTTAAATAAATGTGTCGTGCTTCACTGAATATCCACCAGATGGCGCATGGAAGGGCTTTATTTAAAAGCCAGACCAAGTACATTGAAGAATTGTGTATAAGTAGTTAGCCTAAAACAATATTGTTTCCAATGCTGAAGCAAACATGAATTAAATTTTTTTTACAGTAGATCTTTCATGATGAATGTGTGTATATGGGCTTCATATTTTGTTCATAATGATGAAATGAGATGCCCAAAATCGTGCTTTAAAATTCATAATAAAAAGTTTCTTATATAGTTTTTGTAATGTCTTAATGGGGACAAAACAATGAAAGACATGACAATGTCTCGGTTTAAATGGTCTTAAAATTAATTACATTTTTTGATAGTAGGCTATCTGATAGTGTTAACTATGCAAATGTCCTGATTCGTGAATATGTCAACATGTCTTCGTTAAAACGTAAAAATATGTCGACATTGAGCACCATCAGAAGACATGAATGAACAAATATATATAATTAAATACTCTGATATGTACACAATGTGCTTCGGGCTTTTTATAATAATAATCATCTGGCTTTTTTGCTGTTTGTGTCCAGCATTGAATAATTATTTCATCCATTATTTGACCCGGCTGGAAATAATAGCTGGAATGTGATTGTTAATTTATGACTGAAATAAAGCTGTTCATTGGCCTGTGTGAACCGGCGGCTCGTACTTTCACTTTACAAAAGGCAGAGTTTTGATCAAAAGGCTGATAAACGCGTGTGAATTATCAATAAAAATGCAGACATACTCCCCCAGTAAGTCACTGCATTATACACTCATCCATAAATAAAAGGGAATATTTAAGTATATACGCGAAATGTATTTCACTTAAATATTACAGATTAAAACAAGGAAAGTAGACGTGCTGAGTGTCAATTCATTGTGATCTGGACAAAAGGTCCAGGAAGGAAAAAGGTTTCGTTATTTTACAAAATCTGAATATATTCAGTAAATGTATTAATTACACTCAAAGTATCAAATCCAACTATGAAGTCTGATTTAATTGATATCATTAAACATTTTATTTCTATTTGTGTTTGTTTCTATTTATGTGTATGTTTTGTTGGTGAAATACATTTTAGACAGAGACGTTTGCTCGGTCTTGTTAATTCTTTTTAAACCCCTCAATTCTGCCAATTCCCCCATCAGTGATACCGGTTTGAGAACTTCACACCTATCATGAATGAAAAGTGAGAAGAGGGATTACAGTCACTGGGGGTCTGCATGTGTTCACCTCGGAGCGCGCTGTCACGTTGTATTGAGCGAATAGACAAAAACAAAATCATGTTCAGCATGGGAGACAATATTGTTTTAGACTAACTTTATTAAAGATTAAACACTTTCATATTCTTTGTTGTACTTCGTCTTTTTGCACACGCGTGTGCATCTTTAAATTCGAACGGAAAATAATATTGGGCTGGCAGGAATGTTATTTTTTCATGTAACTTAAACAGCTAAATGAAGTTAAATATACACAATAAATTAATAATTGCATTTGCTTTACATTTGAGCACTCATATGTAAATATCTTTTTCATTGTATATACTCCCATATCATATATGTGTGTCTAATACTGTTTTATTCATATTTTACATTACATGCAGTTTGTAATTTACTTGCAATTGTACTTTTAAAATATAACCTACGTATCTACAGTATAAGCATATTTAACCCCTTCAGCGGTGAATGAGAAATTTAATCTGGCTTTTAGACAAAGTCCTTACTTTATAGAATTTTATATTATTTATTTATCTTATTATAAATACGATTCTTATTCTCGGCGAATATAGTCCTTCAGAGCAAGCATGGTGTCAGAAGATTCTGCTGAATCTCTTCTCATGTTTCATTCACGATTCATTTTATGTACTCTATGGACAGGTGTATTTTGCTTTCTCTGGAGAATAAACAAACCTGGTAGATGGTCTTGAAAGTCTTGGGCAGTGATGAACTGGCCATCTGGAGCCCCATGAAACAATCATTGGAATGCAATTCTTATGCACAGAAAAATATATAAACTACACAGAAAAACTATGTTATATTATATTATGACATGAATAAATCGACTCACATCAGAGCCTGTTATCGTGTTGGAAAAGCCAGCGTTTATCTAGTGAGTAGCCTATAGATTTGTGCTTGTTTCCTTTCTGGGGGAGTATGTCTGTATTTTTATCGATCATTCGCATTCGTTTATCAGCCTTTTGATCAAAACGCTGTCTTTTCTAAAGTGAAAGTTCGAGCCGCGGGTTTACACAGGCTAGGAATCTCATTTCATCATTATGAACATAATGTATGAATTACACTCGTGAAATATCAAATCCAACTATGAAGGTGAACTGAGCGGGCGGTAGAGCTCTGATTAGACGACGTAGGAAATCAACATCACGGAGCCCAAAACTCATTTAAATTACATTTTAAAATTAACAAATATTGTAATTAAACAACATAGCACAAGTTTAGGAAAAAAAATATTAAAACTATAAACAATTATTCAGCATCTATTTTAGGTGTGCCAGCTGGCACTGTTCTTATATTGCTCTTTGTCAGGGTAAATTTTCATGTACTGTAAAACAGGTTCATCTGTATGAATAAACCGAGATGCTTGTTTCTTAGCCCCACCCCTGTGGAAACGGCGAATTCAGGGAAAGCCTCCCCGTGAGAGGTTTGTGCAGATCACTGAGCTTCTACGGATTCTAAAATCGGCATTGTTAAATGTTAAATGTTTAGGTGCTGGGTTATTTTATTTGATCCAACCAGTGGGTAAATTAACACTCTTGCTGGGTTGACACATTCCATTTTATTTAGTAGATGGAACCATTTTGTTTTCAAAAAAGTCCCAAAATGTAGACAATTTCACATAATGTAAATACAGTAGATTGCCTTTAGAAATCCCCAAATTAAATTAATCTGCTGTTTTAACCACTGCAGAGAAAGTTATCCAGCGGTAGTTTCCAGTAGTCCTTTCCGAGCTGTGACTTGCAACGCTTCCAGATAAAACATAATATACCTAAAATATTAAATGAATATAAATAAAAATGAATATTTAGGCCTATAAGCAAAATATATTTCACTTAAATATTACAGATTCAAACAAGGAAAGAAGACGCGCTGAGCTTCAGTTCATTGTGATGCAGACAAAAGTCTAGCCAGGAAACAGAGACATTTCTTTTTCCGTTATTTTGCATTGAGTTTAACTGTGTAGCACTTTTAGTATTCATTTGTATAGCGCTTTTAACAGTTGTCATTGTCGCAAAGCAGCTTTACACAATCAAAAGAATTATTTAAGTTTGTATGAGATGTGAGTGTGTGTGAGTGAGAATGATCAGATGGTCCCTGATGAACGAGTCGAGGGCGACGGTGCTGAGGGAAAAACTCCCTGAGATGGTAACAGGAAGAAACCTTGAGAGGAACCGGATTCACCAGGGAACCCATCCTCATCTGGGTGATAACGGAGAGCAGGGATTGATCTGCACTCATACTGTGTGTTAGGAGGCAGGCAGTTACTACTACTAATAATAATGAACGGAGAAAGCGCAGTCAAAGCCCAGGGGTTCTGCGTGCTGTCGCGAGTAGCATATATTTTTGTGTTTGTTGCATTTCAGTAAATCTGCAGTTTTATTGATTAATCTGCTCATATCTGCTCACTTTCACGTTGCATTTTTTAATATATTTTATTATATATCAAAAGCAAATATACACACAAAAAACAATATTTATTGTATTAAGTGTAACTTATCATACACTTTTGTATTCTTTGTTGTACCGCGTTTATTTTTTTACACACGCGCGGGTGTGTTACAATAATAATCATAATAAAAATAATAATAATAATAAATTCACAGCACTACTACTAATAATAATAATAATAATAAAATAATAATAATAAATTCACAGCACTACTACTAATAATAATAAAAATAATAATAAAATAATAATAATAATAAATTCACACCTACTACTACTACTACTACTACTACTACTAATAATAATAATAATAATAATAATAATAATAATAATAATTCCCTCCTCCCTGCAGGTTATTGGTGTTATTGGTGCCACTGACATGGATGAGAATCCCAGGCTTTTCCGTTTCACTCTCATTGGAAAGAGTTCAAGCTTCTCCCTTCATGACAATATGAGTGAGTCTTGTTAATTTTTATTTTATCTTGAGTTTATTTTGAGTTTATTTATCTCCTGAAAATAGTGTAGAAACCTTAAGTAACCTTAATTGTGTTTAAAAATGATTTACTGTAGTAGCTGTTCTGTCCTATGGAGAATTAAAAAATCACTTAATTGAAACATTGATAAATACACTTTTGTAGCTTTTTTCATATGTGAGGTTTTTTTCAAATGTGTGCGAGACAGATAACACAGCCAGCATCATCCTGACTCACGGAGGTTTCAGTACTAAGAGCTCTGAGCAGATCGGTCTGGAAATCGAGATTACAGACGGAGGAACTCCACCGAGGAAAAGCATCAGAGCTCTTCCCCTGAGAGTGTGTGTGTGTGAGAGCGAGAGGCGAACCAGCTACTGCAACAAGGCCAGCATCAATGTGAGCGCTCTCATCACCATCCTGCTCTGCATCATCACCATCCTCGGTAATCATCATCATCATTTCAGTGCAGTCTGGTGTGTAAATAATACGTAAGCACTCTGTCGCTGGGAACAGGAGGTGTCAGAAACTCAACAGATAAACGGTGTAAAATCCACCACAATCACTTTTTAAATTACAGCACGAACCAAAAACAGGGATCTCTAATGTTTCCAGTTCATGTGCAGATTAAAGTCTCGCCACAGCATTGCAGTTGGGTTGAGGTCTGGATTTTGATCAGGCCATTATAAAACCTTCATTCTTTTATTTATCAGCCATTCTAATGTAGAGTTCCTGATGTGTTTCAGATCATTGTCCTGTTCTACAACACAATTTTGACCAAACTTTAGCTGTCAGACAGATGGCCTCCCATTTGCCTCTAGAATACTCTGGTAAATTGGGGGAGTTTGTGGTCTACTCAGTGCCTGCAGGTTTCCCAGCTCCTGTTGCAGTAAAAACAAGCCCAAATCATCACTCCTACACGGCCATGCCTGACAGTGTGTATGAGGTGTTTCTGCTGAAATGCTGTTTGGTTTTTCACTGGGGTTTAAGGCCAAACAACTTCACATTGGTTTTAACTGTCCATAGGACACTGTTCCAGACGCGTTGTGGTTTATTTAGGTACAGTGTTGTGAACCTCAGCTGAGCTTTTTAGATGAGACTTTCTCCTGGGAACCCATCCAAACAAACTGTACATGTTCGGACTTCTTCTAATTGTGCTGTCAGGGCCTTTAACATTTAACATGCTCAGTAACGCCTGTAGGGTTAAAAAAATAAATACATAAAAATTATTCATATAAAATATAAAGTAACAATAAAACAAATTAACCTGCACTTTACTTTTTAAAAACGTAACAATAAATCTCGACAGATAAGCGTTTCCATTTGTGAGCGCAGGCACTGTGTGTGTGTGTGTGTGTGTGTGTGTGTGTGTGTGTGTGTGTGTGTGTGTGTGTGTGTGTGTGTGCAAAACTGCATACAAACTGCACACTGATACAGAGAGAGAAACTGGATTTTTAACCTCTCTAATGAGACTTTCTTTTGCTTTACACACACACATAAAAAATAAAAGGTGTTTTACGCGCACACACGTGGTCACAGTGTTATAATAAACAGTACACGCGCGGACGGATGTTGATTATACCAGTGAGAGATGAGCACTTGAACCCAGCAGGGGAGATGATTACCCACAATTCCGAAGCGCAAGAGAGAGAGAAAAACCGTTGGCTCAGTTGTGATCATGTGATGCTCTGCGTCAAAACAGGAAGCGCATGCGTGATACATGATACTTAGTACTCGTAATCCAAGACTTTGACGTAATAAGTCAAAACTTATTAAACATCTTTGCTCGCATATTACCATATCAACTTATCAACAAATCAGAGGTTCCACTGTATTTGTTTTGTTTGCTTTGTTTTTTAAAAAAGGTAGTTTAGTCTTAGCTGGCAAAATGTTTACATGTCTTACCAATATTGCCAGAAGGGGGAGTAGTTTGTTAGTCACTTAGTTAGTTAGTTAGACTGAAGCGTGGTAAAGGAGATATAATGAACTTTCCTGATGTCAGTAGACATTTTCCTTAATGCTGAACTGCTGCTTGGTTTGTGTTCAGCTTAAGTTCTGGATGAAACCATGTGCCAGGCTGAATAAATGTAAAAATAAAAAGCATTAGTGAACTCAGCACAGCTGCACGCAGTATGTCTTCAAAATTGTGTTCTCACTTCTACTCATTTTTTTTATGCCCCACCCCTCTGTCACTCCCTGTCTGTTCCACCCTCCCTGTCCCACCCTCCCTGTCTCTCCCTCCCTGTCCCACCCTCCCTGTCCCACCCTCCCTGTCCCACCCTCCCTGTCTCTCCCTCCCTGTCCCACCCTCCCTGTCTCACCCTCCCTGTCTCACCCTCCCTGTCTCTCCCTCCCTGTCTCACCCTGTCTGTCTCACCCTCCCTGTTTCTCCCTCCCTGTCTCACCCTCCCTGTCTCACCCTGTCTGTCACTCCCTGTCTGTCCCACCCTCCCTGTCTCAACCTGTCTGTCTCTCCCTCCCTGTCCCACCTTCCCTGTCCCACCCTCCCTTTCCCACCCTCCCTGTCTCTCCCTCCCTGTCTCTCCCTCCCTGTCTCTCCCTCCCTGTCTCTCCCTCCCTGTCACTCCCTCCCTGTCTCTCCCTCCCTGTCTCTCCCTCCCTGTCCCACCCTCCCTTTCCCACCCTCCCTGTCTCTCCCTCCCTGTCTCACCCTGTCTGTCTCACCCTCCCTGTTTCTCCCTCCCTGTCTCACCCTCCCTGTCTCACCCTGTCTGTCACTCCCTGTCTGTCCCACCCTCCCTGTCTCAACCTGTCTGTCTCTCCCTCCCTGTCCCACCTTCCCTGTCCCACCCTCCCTGTCCCACCCTCCCTGTCTCTCCCTCCCTGTCCCACCCTCCCTTTCCCACCCTCCCTGTCTCACCCTCCCTGTCCCACCCTGTCTGTCTCACCCTCTCTGTCCCTCTCTCTCAGTGTGAATGATTTAAACAGAGGTGACTTGGCACCGGGCCGCTCTGCCACCTCAGCTAATGAGAAAAAAGCCGTTTCCATTTCCAGCCGAGGCTCGGTGTGTCAGCGAGAGCGCCTCTCCTCCTTCACTCCTTTAAGAATCTTTCTTTTGTATATACTCAAGGATTAGGGCTGTCTTTATTCTGTCTCTTCTGACAAAGTTATTTACAGTGCCATGATAAAGTATTTGGCCTTTTTTTTCCTTTTTTTTAATTACACAAAGATTACCCAACTGTAATAATACCAACTGTACAGGTGTTTGCAATAACTTACAAGTCTTTCACATCACTGTGGAGGAATTTAAACTTTTTAGAATTATTTTCATTTAGGCACATTAGTGAGTTTTCGAGCATGAGCGGCCGTTTATGGTCACGTCGCAGCATCTCAATCCGATTTAAGTCCGGACTTTGACTAGGCCGCTACAAAACATTCATTTTGTTGTTGTTGTTTTGAGATGGAGTTGCTGGTTTGTTTCAGGTCATTGTCCTGCTGCAAAACCCAGATGTGCTTGAGTTTGAGGACACAAACTGATGACCGGACATTCTCCTTCAGGATCTTCTGGTAGAGGAGAAACTGCGTTTACTCAGTTTATCATTGTGTAATATCAAAATTAGTTTGATGATGCAAAAAAATTCAATCAGGAAGGGAAAATATTTTTCACATTTTTCAAATTAGAATGTACTTTTTCTATATGAGGGTTAATGACATCACTGCTTCCTTAGTTCCCAGTGTTGCTCGCCCAGTCTTTAGGACTCCTGCCCCGTCCAGTCTCTAGTATCCAGTGTCAGTCCTACAGGGACTGAAGTGCTTAAAATGGTCTTAAATGCTTAATGGGGCTGTTAATGTCTAGTTACACCTGTCTTTGTTAAAAGAAGCCTCTATGTGTCTGAAGAGACGGGTTAGGTGTGTTTGTATGTCCAGAGCCCTATGTTTTGTCTGTGTTTGATTGTTCATTAAAGATCTTATGTTGATACTACCCCTCTGCGCCTATGCCTGCCCTTTATGCAATAACATCCGCCCGAAGCGCCTGTCATACCGGTTCGTGACAATTCTGTACAAATATAGAAAACTTTAGTGTGGAGATGAAATGGGATTTAAATAGAAATGTTTGGATAGTGGGCAAATATGTAATGACCTGTAATGTATAAGGTGAATGTCTATTTAGTATAGAGAGCAAGCAGATAAAATCAATGTACATTTTGACAGGGAGCCAATGCAGTGTAGATAAGATAGGGGTGATGTGCTCGTATCTTCTGGTTCTAGTGAGGACTCTCGCTGCTGCATTCTGTACTAACTGAAGCTTGTTTATACACCTAGTTGAACAACCAGACAGTAAGGCGTTACAATAGTCCAACCTAGAGGTGAGAAAAGCATCAACTAGTTTTTCTGCATCGTTTAGTGACAATATGTTTCTTATCTTGGCAATATTTCTAAGGTGAAAGAAAGCTATCCTGGTGATATTATCTACATGAGCTTCAAACGAAAGGCTGGAATCTATAATCACACCGAGGTCTTTAACTGTTGTAGTGGATGGAACAGAAAGACAATCCAGAGTTAGTGTGATCAGAAAGCTTATTTCTGGCTGCTTGTGGTCCTAGTGCCAGTACTTCTATCTTGTCAGGTTTAAGCAGAAGGTAGTTAATTAACATCCAGTCTCTTATGACCTGCACACACTGTTCAACTTTATTAAGTTTTTTTTTTCTCATCTGGTTTTTCTGTGACGTATAACTGTGTGTCATCAGCATAACAATGAAAACTAATACCATGGCTACGGATTATGTTGCCCAGAGGAAGCATGTAAAGAGAGAAAAAAGCAGTGGGCCTAAAACTAAACCCTGTGGAACACCAAACTGTAGGAGTCACATGGAAGTGTGCTGGTATGACAATAAAGAATCCTTGAATCTTTGAAAAGTTGGGAACATGCAGAATAATCACCATTTAAATCTACAAACTGATAACAATCAGTCAAATTGGATCTGAGCCAGGAGAGGGCCGGTCCCTTAATTATGAGCCAAACGTCGCTGAGTGATGATGGTAGAATAATTATAAAGGTCTTGACTAAAACAACATACATGAAGAAGCACAAAGGAGTTTTCATTTTCTGCAATGGAAAAGTACTCAAACTAGTTACTTTATCAGAAATTAACACTGTAATGTAACGGATTAATTTTGTAATGTAATTAGTTACTTTAAAAAGTAAAGTAACGTAAAATGTCTCAAAACACTGATAGGAGATCATCAACAAATATTATTCGTTATTTTCATTGAGTACATTAACATTGGTTTTGTATGTTAGATAAATGCTATACATTCTTTTAATAAACAAGCTACATTTAATTAAACAAGATAAACAAATGATCAATATAAACATTTCGTTGTTTTCATCTTTTAGAGTCGTTACAGAACTAAAGAAAGTGAAGCTGCATTTTATCCACTAGAGGGCAGTGTGTTACTGTGTAATTACTTTTTTATTAAGCTTTATGTGTGTGTGTGTGTGTGTGTGTGTGTGTGTGTGTGTGTGTGTGTGTGTGTGTGTGTGTGTGTGTGTGTGTGTGTGCAAAGCCATTGATCTCGGGACTGAAGATTGACCTGGAGTGTAGGAGTCACTCAGAGTTTTTAACAGGATCTTTTTTTGTTGTTGTTTTTTCTGTGAGAGCTTGTAAAAAGCCTGAGTGGCTCGTACACTCCACGTCATTCCTCAGTTCTTAGGAAAGACAAGTGATTAAACAAGCAAATGAATGACACTGAATATAACTTTTATACTGATATAAATAAATGTTGTGCTTAGTGGATAGTACTGTCTCCTCTTCAGGTAAACCATTATTCAGACATTTCATGTAATCCGTGAGCCAGACAGCAACACAACAGTGTGTGCGTGTGTGTGTGTGTGTGTGTGTGTGTGTGTGTGTGTGTGTGTGTGTGTGTGTGTGTGTGTGTGTGTGTGTGTGTGTGTGTGTGTGTGTGTGTGTGTGAATGTCGTCCTACGAGAAATGGATTTCTTTTTGTCTGTATTTTGTCTCCCACAGTCTCCCTTAAGCAGTTTAAAGAGAACTAATGGTACTTTGTGTCCTCAAATTTACAAGGCAACAGTGTAACCTGGAATATATACAAACAGAGCATGTGTGTTATTTGAGTACAGGCGTTCAGGTCAAAGTGGGACATGAATAACAGAACACACTTCTGTGATCCCAGATGAACCACCTTCTTTAAAACACTCAGACTGATCAAATGTTTTACTGTAACACTGTACTGTGCTTGATGTTTTCTGTAAATTTACACCTTCATTCACCAGAAATTTCAGCACAAGTCCCCCATCAACCTTGTAATTACATTTATATATACATATATACTGTAAAAATGTCAATGTAAAAATGTCAAAAATGTTCTGACGTGGGATTTTTTTTAAAATTTATTACAAACTTATGTAAGTTTTATTCCAAATTAAAGTTTTATCAGAAATATATTATAAATAAATAAATATATATATATATATATATATGTGTGTAAAAGCGCGGTTTTTTTTTTTGTTTGTTTGTTTTGTTTCCCTAAATAAACCTGATTTAGTTTTCAGTAAAATCATTTTCAGTAGAAAACATATCTTATTTTAAATTCTGTGATAATATTTCTTTAATAAATATTATATTAATTAAATAACAAAATTATCTTCAACACTGAAGTGAAACTAAACACACACTCATTAAAACACACACTGATGGATCAGAATCATAAACCTGCGAAGTATCATGACTGAGATTTACCTTGAGAAATTCCCCTTTCTTTCTTCTTAGTTTTGTTACTGAAAAAACATGTGTGTGTGTGTGTGTGTGTGTGTGTGTGTGTGTGTGTGTGTGTGTGTGTTTTTTTTGCTCAGTGTCCACTCAGCTTTTTAATTTACGGACCTGATTTTTGTTTCCTATTGTGTAAAAGTTGAAAGTTTTTCGCGTTCGTGGGAAAATGTACTTCTCGTGTGAGACCTGAGTCACATGACTGAGAGATAACATGAACTGAAAAGATTTTGAATTCTATAAATAATAACACATCACTACCCTTCTTTATCTGGAAGTTGAGTCATATAAACTGAACTTCTCCTTCGTTTAGTAGAAACGTTTCACTCCTCATCCAAGTCGCTTCTTCAGTCCAGTTCTGCAGGAAGTCCATGTGACCTGATTAAACTTCCTCAGAACTTCACCTGGATGGTGAGAATCTTCACAGACCCCTGTTATCTGCTGTCATTCATGAGTTAGAAGAAGTTAATAAATGAGGTTGTGTTACACGGAGCGTCGCATCACACCGCCTGGAGACGCGACTCGAGCTGCCGTGTGTGTGTGTGTGTGTGTGTGTGTGTGTGTGTGTGTGTGTGAGATGTTTAATAAGACATTAATAAAGACCTATAAAAGCTTTAATGAGGGTTTGTTTGGAGTTCTGCGGGGTGGTGTGTGTGAGCTCCTCGTGGGTTTTAGTCATTTTCCTGATTCAGACTCGCACATTGTTTATTCTTCATCTCGCCGTCATTAACTGCAGCTTCACTCATTTACTTTTGTCCTTTTTTGTCCCGCTGAGAGAACGTAGCGCTCGGCTAATCTCATCAGTGCAGCGCTAATCACGCCGCGCCAGCCCAGAAACTATTTCCACAACGTCAGCGTCCACTTCCTGTTCATCTACAGCTCACTTCCTGTGTCCGAACCTGCCGGGATGATGGAGAGCAAACGGAGAGTCGAACGACCGTGAAAAGAGAGAATGGGAGAGGATTCTGTAAAACAACGACATATAACAATTATATATAATAATATACATATAATAATATATATAATATATTAATAATACATTAATAATAATAATACCTATCCAATAAGCTAGATTTATTATCATCATGTAACATCATTAAATAAATCTTTTATAAATTATTTAAAGCTCAAATACAATACAAAATAAAAGCTACTAATATTTTATTGTTTATAGACATATTATAATATATTAATGGACATATTTAGTTTGATATTTATTAATATACTTTATTCATATGATTATGGAGAGTTATGAACAAAAAGCCTTTTTAATTATTTTAACATTTCTATTTTTTATTTTCTTATTCTGCCCATTTTATTATGCCTATCTATCTATCTATCTATCTATCTATCTATCTATCTATCTATCTATCTATCTATCCGTCTATCATTGTGTCTGGTCAGAGGTTCACAGGTCTGCAGCTGAAAGCACACAGTTACAGAAACTCCCCTATGTGTGTTGAGGAATCCAACATCTCTCTTACTCTTACTGTGTGTGTGTGTGTGTGTGTGTGTGTGTGTGTGTGTGTGTGTGTGTGTGTGTGTGTGTGTGTGTGTGTGTCAGCAGGATGTTGGAGGTCGAAGGCTATAAATGGGGATGTTGCTACTGTTTGAATTGTAGGAAGTGAATTGTAGCTCAACACATAAAACAAATGGATTTCATCCCTGAGACAGTCTGAGACAAAGTGAGACGGTCAGACACACTGGAACACACTGAGAGAGCTGGAGACAGTGAGACAGCCTAAAACAGTCTCAGACACAGAGAGACACTCTGTGACACAATTACACACATAGAGACATTCTGTGCCAGTGTGAGACGTGCTGTGGCCCTGTGAGAAACACTGAGCTACTATCAGACAATGTGAGACATAGTGAGACATTCTGAGACACACTACCACATATTGAAACTGCCTGAGACACTCTGAGTCAGTCTACAACATACCAAGACAGACAGTCTGAGACACTTTGATATGCGCAAAGACATTTACATTTAGGCATTTGGCAGACGCTCTTATTCAGAGTGACGTACAAAATGTCCATCACTGGGTTACTGACTATAAGTACCATCAGTCAAACCCTGTCGGGAAGTGTTTTTGTTGTTTTGTTTTGTTTTGTTTTTGACACTTTCAGACGGTCTGAGACACTCAAGTGACAGTCTAGATTGTATATGTAGTAGATTGTATACAGATTCAAAGTGTAAAAATTTAAAGGATGATGTATGACTAACACACTGATTTAACTGAACATTTGTATTTATACACACACACACACACACACACATACACTGTGAACGCTCTATACACTCTCAGTTCAGCAGTTTTATCTGATTTCCTGGTGAACTTCCACCAAAACGGCAACCACAATAACAGGAAGTGAGCTGGAGCAGCTGGAAGTCTCTGAGTTTTCGCTCACGATCTCACACACTCACACACTCACACACTGTCGAACGACGACCCTAACATCAACATTACACACTTTACTATCCCTGGAATTATACAGACATTAACACACCTTTGGTAAGTAATGATTTACTCTCATCACGTCCTTAACGAGTCGAGTTAATTAAAATATCTGCTTAATGAGCTTCATATATTCTGTCATTTCTTCAGGTCAAAAAACAAAAAGTAGAAAGAATTTTCCGTCTTATAAAATTACACATGTGACTGTTTCTATATCTGTGTATTTAATCTGTTTCACTCTAATGATTAGATTTTTCCTTCAAATTATTGAATTATTTCTATTCATTTTTTTATTCAAATTAATCAGTGTTTAAAAGCTTCTCAATTAAATTGTCAAGCAGTTGAAAATCTACAGTAGCTAATAATAAAGTCTGAGTAAATTCATCAAAGTAAAATTGTTGCTAAAATAAATATTTAGACAATTATATGAATAAAAAATGGGAATTGAATTGTGAAAAGTCTGAGATTTCATCCTCTGTAATTAGTCTAATTAGATACATAACATATATGTTTAATTTCTCAACTCTCAACTCAACTCATCTTTATTTGTATAGCACTTTAACAACAAGAGTGCCCCAAAATGCTTCACATAAATAATAAAATAATATTTAAAAAGAAACCTAATTAAAATCACACCACACACATTTCTAATTTGTTTTTAAGTTGATACTTTCTGAGAGTGTTTTGTCTACAGGCTGAACTCTTCTCTTCTGTACCTGCTGTAAAGGAAACTAGATGTTTAAGAAGTCCTAAAATTAAACTAAGTGGCACGGAGGTGTAGCGGTTAGCACTGTCGCCTTGCACCCTCAGGGTCTGGGTTCAATTCTCGTCTCTGTGTGTATGGAGTTTGCATGTGCTTGGTGGGTTTCCTCTGCGTACTCCAGTTTCCTCCCGCAGTCCAAAGACATGTAGGTTAGGTTAACTGGCGTTCCCAAAATAGTGTGTGTGTGTGTGTGTGTGTGTGTGTGTGTGTGTGTGTGTGTGTGTGCCTGTGTGTGTGCCCTGCGATGTATTGGCACCCTGTCCAGGGTGTACCCCACCTTGTGCCCTAAGTCTCCTGGGATAGACTCCGCCCCCCGCGACCCTGAATACAGGATTAAACGTATAGACGATGAGTGAGTAAAATTAATCTGATGCCACTCAATCACATGACCCACATCATATGAAAAGTGATGAAATTTTGGGTAGGGTCGGGGTTAGTGTTTAATTAATTTTAGTGAGTTTTCAATATAATTTATTCATTCATATTTTAGACAAAATCCACATCACACTGTTTGATTAGCGGACATTTCAAAAGTTTGTTTTCTTTTTGGTTTAGTTTTATATCATTTTTCTGTAATTAACTCTAAGAGAAAATACAGACGAATCAGGTTAACGTTAATCCCTGTTTTTATTTTTCCGACTCGCTACATTCCGATGATTGTTTGTTCAGTCGAATGCTCAGAGATTTCCTTTGGAGTTCTCTCAGACAGGAAGCTCACTCAGTTGTAATATTCTCTGGGGATCTTTAAAGGGTTCCTAGCCCAGACTACAGGTTCTAGAGCTTCCCTTGAGGTTCTAGATTTGAGGTGTTTTCCTGTTTTCACATTCCCGTACCTGTGAGTCAGATGTATTTTATATCAGTGAATGAAGTCATGGAGAAAGTGTTTGGATTAAGGTGTGGCTGAGAGACGAGCAGGAAACGTTCCCCCTGTTCCCACTTTCAAAGAACCAGCTGTCAGAAAACACACAGAACCCATACAGAACATATTTATTTAACCTGACAGTAACATGTTTCTCTCTAGTGAAGATCAGCTATGAACTGTGGAATAAAGCAGAACCTCAGATCATCTACAGGAGCGCAAAGAGAATAATCATTAAAACACCTTCTGCCTGGATTTACACACTGTGTACGTTCTACATAATCTGTCATGATGATGATGACAATTTTGTCATTAAATGGTGCAATGAAACGTTTGATGAGATATGACCACTCTTTATGAGTTATAGATGATTTTTATTTGATTGACCAAAAAAATATTTTTTTTATATTCCAATTAAAATAGATTATTCTACTTGCGCAGTAACAACGTACCTTCATAGCTCATTTTTCAGCTTTTACTGATTATATGGTTAATACAATTAATAACTGAATAAAATGTGAGAGTTTAAGGTTCAATTGTTTTGGACACGTATCTTTTAATACATTACAGTACATTGTCACAACTGCCTTACAGTCTGCATTACATTTATCTTGTTCTTGCAGTTTCCACTTTTCCATGTAGAATTCTCCTGCACATTCATTTTCTAACAAAAAGGTTCTTAATCAAACCTAAGAGCAACTAAACATTTAATGAACCTTAAAGAGTAATAATGTACTTTGTGAATAATATACATAATAATAAGAAAAGAGAAGAAGAAGAAGAAGAAGAAGATTTAAACCTGTGTTGCTTAAACTCTTATCTCTCGACGCTCCCAGTCCACAGTCACAAAATATGTCCATGGATTTTATAAAGGTTCCACATTTTATTCTATTATTATAATAATTATATGTAGTATAATTAAAGTATATTGTAATAATAGTTATGTAGCTGTATATGCCAGAGCCAGGTTATTCAGTGACATGTGAAGCTTCTGTAACTGCTGTGAATGACGTTTCATAACAGATCAAATCCTGAGTTTCGAAGCCTTCTGATGGTATACTGTGTTTCTACATTGCTCAACAATTTGACTGTTAAAAATGATGTAAAATATCCTGTAAGTGTACTTGATTAAAACAGGACCATATGAGAGCCAAGGACAGCTAACGAGTTTAAAGTGTGAAATGATTAATTGATGATGCAGTGATGTTTTTTGTTTTGTTTGTTTGTTAGGAGCCCTTTGTAGAATTGTCTCTGCACTTTGCAGAGTGTCCCAGGAGAGGACAGAGTTTAAAACAGGGAAGTTTACTGTTTACTGCTACATGTAAGATAGAAAGAGAGAGAATGAGAGAGTGAGTAGGAAGTCTGGGCTGTAAACTGGTGGGAATGAGAGATCAGCTAAGCCTGCCTTATCATAGAAGTGGAATAACACCAGATCCAGATCCTGCTGTTATCCAGAAATAATCCACTCCATGCTGATTTGAAAATCATTAAAGAGCTTCATTTTCAAGAAATTTCTTAAATGTCCTTTTAAGGTTTTGTTGGATTTTCTAGAAAAACCCTGAAAGTTACAAATCATACCATGTTTTATAAATGATTCAGAGAAACTCTGAAGAACCATTTCTACTATTTCTACTAAGAGATTGTGGATTAACTGGGCAGTTGCAGGGGACAAGCTTCAAATCATCACTCTTTATCATTCTATTTGGTGTTCTTTATCTTTTTAAAAGAGTATATGAGTTTTTTATTTACTGTTCCTGCATTATTGTTTTAAACTTGTGATGTGTTGATGTTTATATGGAATTTCTGTATAAGTCTGTGTTTTAAATAGAGTTTCTACTTTATTCTATTATTATATACTAGTAAGATAATATACTATTTATTTACGAAATACTTTTCTTTATTCCAGCTAGTTTCAATGCAAAGCCACAGCATGTCTCATCTGATTAATATACAACACAACTCTGAAGTTGGAATGAGTTTTCTCGTCTGTCTCTGTCTTCTTCATCAGATGATGAGACGTTCTGTTGGGAAGCGAGCGGTCAGGACTTTTCTCTGCGCAGCGTTCCTGCACTTTGTTTTCACCGCAGCTGAACATGTGAAGGACACTTCCCCGTCCTCAGTCCTGCACAGACAGAAGAGAGAATGGGAGTGGAAGACATTAACTGTGTCTGAGGAATTACCGCCTAAGAGTCCACCGCTGATAATCGGCAATGTAAGAAAAAATTAACAAGCTGGGAAAAGATGGATTGCAGCTCAGGACATCAACCTGAAATTCCCTACATTACACACATGTAAATCCTTTTATTCTGTTATTTGTGTCTTTATCTCTTCCAGCTGAAGAACACTTTGTCTAATGAGAAGACAGAGTTCAGTCTCGTGGGAGATGGAGCAGGAGACACCTTTCGTGTGAACAAGAATGGAGAATTGCTCTTGTTGAAGAAGCTGGATCGGGAAAAAATCAGCAGCTACAGCCTCCGAGCACAGATTATAAACGCTGAGACTAAAGTGAAGCTTGAAGAGGATGATTTCATCATACAGGTCCAGGATATTAACGATAACACACCAGTGTTCTCAGAGACGTACAGTGGATCTGTTAACGAACGAGCAGGAAGAGGTACAGAACTCACAACCCTCATTAATGATGACACTGTAATAACTGCTTAGCATTTGATCAGGGAGTTCAGTGTTATTTCAGTTCATACAGGAAAGTGATCTGATCTTCATCTAAGTCATTATTGTATTGACAAATATAATGTGCCTAAAATAATAACACAAAACAATTCTGATTTTTCATGTCTTTATTGAGAACAATCATAAAACCCTCATAGTGCTAGTGGGAAAAGTGTGTGAATCCATGAGTTAAGGACCTCGAAAAAGCCGATTGGGGTCAGGTGTTAGCGTAGCCAGGTGTGGACTAGAGCTGCTTTGTCTGATGAAAAACACTCAGAATATTTGATGTTGCGCCACACAAGAAGAATGTGAGCCATGAATCAACAACAAGAGCTTACAAAGGAGTTACGATTAAGGATTGTTGGTTTATATAAAGCTGTATATAAAGGGCCACAAAGTGATTTCAAAAACTTTAGAAATTCACCAGTCTACAGTTAGGCAACTGGAGACACTTTGGGACTGTGGCTACTCTACTGAAAAGTGGACACCCAGTCAAAATAAGCCACAGAGAACAATGAAGACTCATTACTGAGGTAAAGAAACAACCCTGAGTGACAGCCAAAGATCTGAAGGTATCGTTGTAACCTGCTAACATCTGTGTTCATGAGGCTCTACGTCTACAGTACAGAAAAAATATTGAACAAGTAGAGTGTCCATGGTAAGACTTCACAAAGGAAGCCATTGCTTACTAAAAAGGGCATTGATACTGTACATGCCTGAAGTTTGAGAAAGAGCAGATTGACGGGC
Source organism: Clarias magur (assembly GCA_013621035.1). Classification (NCBI taxonomy): domain Eukaryota; kingdom Metazoa; phylum Chordata; class Actinopteri; order Siluriformes; family Clariidae; genus Clarias; species Clarias magur. Next base: position 163,532 of record QNUK01000834.1, on the reverse strand, counting down.
CTCCGAGTGGCGCAGTGGTTAAAGCGCTCGCCCTATCATCCGGAGATCGCTAGTTCGAATCCCGGGTGGTGCTGTAACCTCTCGCAGCCGGAGGTCTAGAGAGAGCTGATTGGCCGAGCTCTCTCAGAGGGGAGGGATGAGAGGTACATAGTGCTCCCACATTAATCACGGCTCTACAGCTAGTCAGGGGCGTCTGTGCGCTCGCGCAACGGAGGGAGCGGATAGCGCCGTCCTCCGAGTGTGTTACAGTGCGCGAGCGAGCAGTTCGAAAAGATGCGGCCGCTTGGCGTTACGTGGTTCGGAGGAAGCACGTGATAGTCTTCGGCCCTCCTGGCCGAGTGGTAGTAGTAGCCTTAATGTGGGAGCCCCCTAGTGACAGGGAGGAATTGGACACGACTAAATTAGGGAGAAAAATCGGGGAAAATTCAACAAAAAAACATTGAATATATATATATAAATAAAGAGCAGATTGACACTCGACAGTAGCCAGCCTGCAGTCATAGAGGAGAAGATGAATTACCAAGAATATAAAAAAATTCTTCAGGATAATGTGAGGATGTCTATACATCAGCTGAAATTCTGTAAAAGACAGAGACGTCCAAAGAAAAAGACTAAAGCAGTTAAAGCTAAAGCAGTTCTGCTAGAAGAACGGGCTACAATTCCTCCTGAACAATCTGCATGTCTGATCCATAGCTACAGGAAGCACCTGGTTGAGGGTATTGATGCCAAGCGGGTGGGGTCAACCACTTATTCATTTCAGGGGTTCACTTATTTTTTCTACCAAAATGCCATTTTTGTATGGCATTTTTAACAATTGTCATTGTCAAAAAGTCGCTGTACATAATCAAAAGAAAATTAGGAAAATGTGTATAAAATGTGAAAAATGTATAGAAATCAAAATGATCAGATTGTCCATGATGAGCAAGCTGAGGGCGACGGTGGCAAGGAAAAACCCCCTGAGAGGACAATGTCACTACAGCAAGTCATCTGCCTGCACCTAACCCTGTCCTCTGCATCCTCTTCTCTCACACCAACTAACCTCATGTCCTCTCTCACTGCATCCATAACTTTCCTCTTTGGTCTTCCTCTAGAAGGTCTTCCTCCTGCCCTGCAGTTCCAACCTCAGTATTGACAAAATATTGCAGTGAGTGTGTTAATAAAAGCCTTCACTACTATCAGAGCTGCTGTTATAGAGAATTGATCAACACCTTCTGACCAATCAGAAACTAGAATTCAGCGGCGCTGTGATGTAATGGAGTGTAAACAGATGTTGGTGGTGAAATGATCCTAATATCAGTGTGTAATGTTGATGTTAGGCACCCCAGTGCTGACGGTGCTCGCGACTGATAAAGACGACCCGAAAACTCCCAACGGCATAGTCAGGTACAAACTGCTAAATGGAACCCACGTCTTCAGCATTCACTCTGAGACAGGTGAGACTTTATTATAATAAACACTGTAAGTACTGACTGCTCGTAAGAAATCACACACGCTAATACTTCACTGGATCCGTTTTAGCCCTGATTATGGGGTGAGTTTCTTATTTAAAACATCAGACACATTACGTTCTTGTAGAATACTGTAACATATACATTATGAGCTATCAATTTACCTGCAAATCATTTATTTTAACATTTATTTTGAATGAAGTTTGAAATGTAAAATTGTCTGAAAATGAAAAGAAAGAGAGAGAAGGTAATTCATATGTAATTTTATTAAAGATTGTATAGATGTTAGGAAATATAATGTCACAGTATTGTACAAGAAGACAACCATCGAAACATCGAAACAATCTGTATGAGAATGTAGTGAGAGTAGTGAACATGTAGAAGTTTAAATGTCAGATTATGTGGGTTCTTCACTACTGATATTTTAACAGATACTATTTTATAATAATAATATGTGTGTGTGTGTGTGTGTGTGTGTGTGTGTGTGTGTGTGTGTGTGTGTGTGTGTGTGTGTGTGTGTGTGTTGTGTGTGTGTGTGTCGCATGTGTGTGTGTGTGTGTGTGTGTGTGCGTGCGTGTGTGTGTGTGTTGTGTGTGTGTGTGTGTGTGTGTGTGGTGTGTGTGTGCGTGTCGTGTGTGTGCGTGTGTGTGTGTGTGTGTGTGTGCGTGCGCGTGCGTGCGTGTGTTTGTGTGTGTGGTGTGTGTGTGTGTGTGTGTGTTGTGTGTTGTGTGTGTGTGTGTGCGTGTGTTTGTGTGTGTGCGTGTGTGTGCGTGTGTGTGCGTGTGTGTGGCGCTTGTGTGTGCGTGTGCGTGGTGTGTTGTTGCGTGTGTGTGTGTGTGTGTGTCGTGTTTTGTGTGTCGCGTGTGTGTGCGCTGGTGTGCGTGTGTGTGCGCGTGTGTGTGCGTGTGCGTGTGTGTTGTCGTTGTGTGTGTGTGTGTGGGTGTGTTGCGCGTGCGTTTGCTTGTGTAGTGTGTTGTGTGTGTGTGTGTGTGTGGGTGTGTGTGTGCGTTGCTGTGTGTGTGCGTGGTGTGCGTGTGTGTCGTGTGTGTGCGTGTAATGCCGCGTGTGCGTGTGTGTGCGTTGTGTTTGGCGTGTGTGTGTGTGTGGTGTGTGTGCGTGCGCGTGCGCTGCGTGCGTGTGTGTGTGGTGTGTGTGTGTGTGTGTGTGTGTGTTGTGTGTGCGTGTGTGTGTGTGTGTGTGTGTGCGTGTGTGTGCGTGTGTGTGCGTGTGCGTGTGTGTGTGTGTGTGTGCGTGTGCGTGTGTGTGTGTGTGCGTGTGTGTGTGTGTGTGTGTGTGTTATCCAGGTGAAATTCAAACCACAGTTGACACACTGGACCATGAGACCGTGAGTGTGTATAAGTTGCTGGTGCAGGCGTCAGACACACCCGGATTACAGGGACTATCAGCGTCCACTGTAGTGACCATCAATATTAACGACATTAATGACAACCACGCCTCGTTCTCAAAACGTACGTAAACCATAAGATAGACCTCCTGCTTACATCTTACAATCATACTTCTTGTTCATTTTTACACTTACCACGTGTCCACTCTGCAGGACAAAATCATTTTCACCTTCAATATTTTCACTTTGTCCCAGGACGTGTCTCATATCACTTGTGCTAGCAGTCAGTGGACTCCTTGTCTATTTTTTCCACAGGAAGCTACCACTTTGATGTGAACGAGGACAGGCCAAGAGGTTTCAATATCGGAACACTACAGATTAATGACCGCGATGAGAAACAGAATAAAAAACCCACATTTACTTTAGACGATCCTCATAAAGACATCTTTGGTCTGGAGCTGAATGAGAATAACGATGGAGTTCTCATACTGAGGAAGGTAGTGTTCCCTTCATCATGTCCTCTACACACTGGTCCATTTTAACAAACATTACATGCTTTAGCAGAAAACAGGTGTTTATTATCCAAGTGTCTCCAAGTGTCTCACAGCTAATGTTGTATTGTTTTATTAGGTCTCAGAAACAGGGCGTGTCTCAATTCACACTCAGCCGCCTCGCTCCCCTATGTGTGTCTTTACTCTAACAGGAACTCGACTATGAGACGAAGGTGGAGTACACGTTTACTGTAACACTGAGAGAGGATGTTGTCCAGCCTCCAGACAATACGGACCCCTGGACCACTGCACAGATCACCGTCTTCGTTAAAGATGTGGACGAGCCGCCGGTGTTCAACCAGACAGAATACACCTTTAGTGTTATAGAAGGTCGGGAAAATACCATAGTGGGATCAGTTTCAGCCAAGGACATGGACAAAACCAGCCACAGGATACGGTACACACTTCCGCACAATACAGTATGTCATAGTCATTTATAAACAGTAAGAAGCATCTTATTAAAATATGTTAAATAAAAATTTATAAGCAATAGTAAAATGTAATATAATATAAGTGTACATACACACAGTGGGGTTCAAAGGTCTGAGAGCAGGCGTGTAAAGTATTGTTTTGCATTCTTTTCTCATTTAATATAAAATATTATTACAAATTACATTCATGACATAAAAGTATAATACTTAAAATATATACATGGATGTAAGAGTTTCTTAGTATTTGATTCGTCCTATTTTTGCTTTAACTAGAGTGTGCACTCGAGCTGGCACACAAATGTTACTCAACATGTTCGTTTAAAACTTTTTGATCTATTTTAAATCACTTCCATTAGTATGTGACCACATAATTTCATATGAGATTAGACATACATATGATCGGACCTTATGTACTGTACATGATTACATAGAGAGAGAGAGAGAGAGAGAGAGAGAGAGAGATAGAGAGATACTGTCAGTGTTGGGTGTTAAGCGTTACAAAGTAACACGTTAGAATACTCGGATGACTTTTTTCATGTAACGAGTAATCTAACATGCGTTCGCATCCATTAGTGTGTGTGTGTGTGTGTGTGTGTGTGTGTGTGTGTGTGTGTGTGTGTGTGTGTGTGTCGTCCAACAAGCCCCGCCCCCGATATCCCGTCCCCCTCTGTTATTTCTGCTGTTATACCCCTATCTGACTTATGCGGTTTTGAAAGATGGAAACCTAATCACAGAGCCGAAACTGGTGGTGAATGATGATGAACCGTACGTGAAACCGCGTAGCTGAGATCGGGGTATTAGTAGTTAACAGATTACGGGCCAAACTTCACTGAGTGATGATGGTAGAATAATTATAAAGGTCTCGACTAAAACAACATGCATGAGGAGTTTTCATTTTCTGCTATGGAAAAGTACTCGAAAAGTTCTATCAGAAAGTAACGCTGTAATTTAACGGATTACTTTTTAATAACAGTCATTTTGTAATGTAATTAGTTACTTTAAAAAGTAATGTTCACCAGCACTGAACACTGTACTGTACTACGGTAGACACGGTGTAATGTGAGAGCTGAACAGAAGTTACTAGTGCAATAACATGGGCAATATCAATCATTTGCTTACATTTAAATGGGAAACAATAAATAATTCCAGATTATTAAATATATTTAGTTGCCATTTGAGAAATGCCTGAATCAAGCAAAGAAAACAACTAGTGATGTTACGAAAACCACTAGTTATTGAGACTCATCAGAAAAAAAAACTCTTCAGTTTGTTAGTGATCATAAAAACTGGACTTTGGAGCGATTGGAAAAAGGTCATGTGACCTGATGAGTCCAGACTGAGTCTATTCCAGAGTGATGGGCGTGTCAGGGTGAGAAGGGAAGCGCATGAAGCGACGCTCCCATCATGCATAGTGTCCACTGTACAAGCCTCTGGAGACAGTGTTATGATCTGGGGTCGCTTCAGTCGCTCAGCTCGAGACTCAGCAACGTTATGTGGAGATAACATGAAGTCACATGACCACCTGAATGTACTGAATGTACTGACTCAGGTTCAAACTGGGGTTCTGGGAGCATGAGGAATCACAAAACTAAAGACAGACAAAAACTATAATGTGTTCCTTTTTTAGGCCTGGAATATAAATACGTATGTGTGTTTCTGTACAGAGTACAGTATGTGGGGAGAACCATAAACCTGACTGAGATGCACACAGCAAAATCCTTAGACTTGAATAAACACCCAGAGTGTTGATTTCACACTTTCAGAGTACATTCGTGACCATTAGGTCATATATAAACACTTGGGGTGTTAAATCAACACTGGGAATTTTGCAGTGCAGCAGTTCAGTTTGGAGGAATGAGAGAAAGTTCAGTGATAGGGGTTTAATGTGAAGCTCTTTGTGTTTTAGGTACAGCATACAGGATCCTTCCAGTCCAGTGAGCGTTAACAGAGAGACGGGACAGCTACTGGTGAAGACTGCACTGGACCGAGAACAGCAACAAAGTCACATGTTCTACGTTACAGCACAGGAGGAATCTACCACCGGTAACGAAAAGAACTGTTTATATATACATGTCATATATGATGAGTAAGTATGTGAGTTATATATATATATATTATTTTATTATATTATATGAAGAAGAAATAAAAAACTGAAAACTGACTCTCTGCCTTTCAAAACCCTTATGCTTAAAAAAACCTATTTATTTGTATCTCCAGCACAGAAATCTAGTGTGAAGGTCACATTAAATGTCATAGACATCAATGATAATGATCCTGAGCTGTTCAGAGAGAATGAGGTGCACATCTGTGAGAACGATCTGAGTGAAACGGTGAGAACTGAAATTATTTACTCTGAGATTTTACAGAAACTTCTTTCACTTTTACTGATTACCTCACTTGTGCTGTTTGTGTAATGGGGTCAGTACTCAGAACTTTTACATTCTTCTCTTTATAAAGGATAATATTAAAATTCAATCAATAAATGTCCCTGTTTTCAAGTCCTAATTTAATGAGGTTCTCTTTCTATGGCGTAATCCCTTAATTATCATTTAATGATTAGGAGAATTTATAGTTCATGCTCTATTATATCATATGATATTTAATACTGAAAGTATTCAGTGCTAGTAACTATACTATCCTTTACTAAGTAATAATTAAACTAATACTTTTAAAAATACAACATCAATTATAATTGATAATCTGGACACTCGTTGAATATTGTAAAAAAAAATATATATATTATTATGAACAACAATTATAGGCTTTTGTAACACATTTTTGCAATAAACCATACATATATGATTTTCCCGTTCATTTTTAAAACATAATGGTTTGTTTTTATTTGGTCTGTAGGTGATTTGTAATTTCTTTCAGTAATACAATTTCTTTTGGAAAATGTTTACATACATTAATTTATTAATGCATCAGTTAGTTAGTTATTTGGTTAGTATGGTGAGTTTATTTAGCATCTTTTAAACAACTAAGACTTCTTGAATAATCATAATCCTACTACTACTACTACTACTACTACTACTACTACTACTAATAATAATAATAATAATAATAATAATAATAATAATTCCCTCCTCCCTGCAGGTTATTGGTGTTATTGGTGCCACTGACATAGATGAGAATCCCAGGCTTTTCCATTTCACTCTCATTGGAAAGAGTTCAAACTTCTCCCTTCATGACAATATGAGTGAGTCTTGTTCATTTATGTCCTGAAAATACTGCAGAAATGTTTAGTATTACATCATTGTGTTTAAGTCACTTATTTATTCCTATAGAAAATTAATACATAAGTGTGTGTGTGTGTGTGTGTGTGTGTGTGTGTGTGTGTGTGTGTGTGTGTGTGTGTGTGTGTGTGTGTGTGTGTGTGTGTGTGTGTGTGTGAGACAGATAACACAGCCAGCATCATACTGACTCATGGAGGTTTCAGTACCAAGAGCTCTGAGCAGATCGGTCTGGAAATCGAGATTACAGACGGAGGAATTCCACCGAGGAAAAGCATCAGATCTCTTCCCCTGAGAGTGTGTGTGTGTGAGAGCGAGAGACGAATCAGCTACTGCATGGCCTACAGCAAGTCCGGCATCAATGTGAGCGCTCTCATCGCCATCCTGCTGTGCATCATCACCATCCTCGGTAATCATCATCATCATCATCATCATCATTTCAGTGCAGTCTGGTGTGAGAATAACACTTATAATACAGCACACTGTCGCTGGGAACATGGGATGTGGTTTGGGACACGCCCAATAAACTCCCAGTGGAGTTCAGCTGAAAGTCAACAGATAAAACGTGCAAAATCCACCACAATCACTTTTTAAATCACAGCATGAACCAAAAACAGGGTTCTCTAATGTTTCCAGTTTTTACATGAAGTTTAAATGCCAGCTATTTCAATGGAAAAGGACAGAATTATACTTATATTTATACATTATACTTTATGAAGTTATCAAAAAGCTGTGGGTTTTTCAATTTCAGTAAAAAAAAGTCTGTCTAATTTCAGAACTTTATTGTTGGATTTTAGGAGTTAGGGTTTGGGGTGGGGTTTAGTGTCCAACAGGTTAATTCAATTCAATTCAATTTTATTTGTTAGTGTTTTTAACATCAGTCATTGGCTCAAAGCAGCTTCACAAAATGAAAAGAAAATTATGGAAATGTGTATGAGATGTGAGGAAAATTTGGATGAATCAGAATGATCAGATTGTCCCTGATGAACGAGTCGAGGGCGACGGTGCTGAGGGGGAAACCAGAGAGGAACCAGACTCAACAGGGAACCCATCCTCATCCGGGGCGTAAGAGATAGCAGGCAGGCGTGAAGGGTTAAGGATGAGAAATAAAGGGTTTAGGGATAAAGGTTTAGAGGCTAAGCGTTGGCTTTAGGGCTTAAGTGTGTTTACACATACAGTATGTGATGTTCATAAAAACTCTTACAAAATCTGCCTGATGGTTTGACTGTCACTAGCAGAGAATAATATTGTAACCATTTTTATTTGATCTTTCTTATGCTTATTTAAAAAATACTGAATATATTTGTGTGTGTGTGTGTGTGTGTGTGTGTGTGTGTGTGTGTGTTAGTGATCGTGATTCTGTTCGTGCTGCGTAAACGCTACCAAAAGGAGGCGCTAGTCTCTCTGGGAAAGTCTGGCAGTGAGATTCACGAGCAGGTTGTGGCATACGATGAGGAAGGTGGAGGCGAAATGGATACAAACATATACGACGTCTCCATCCTGACCTCAGCTCGCGCAGACTCCCGGGTCGGTGCTGATCCGCTTGTTCCTGCCATGTACGCCGTGGTGAATAAGCCTTCAGCCTGTAAAGGGGACATGGCCGCGATGATCGATGTGAAAAAGGACGAGGCTGATCACGACCGGGATGGGGTCCCCTACGACACGCTGCACATTTACGGCTACGAGGGGTCCGAGTCCGTGGCCGGGTCGCTGAGCTCACTCGAGTCGTCTTCTTCCTTCGGGTCTGATGACGATTACAACTTTCTGAGTGACTGGGGGCCGCGCTTCAGAACTCTCGCTCAGATTTACGGCTCTGAAGTCGACACTTCGTACTGATCCCGGATCCTGGAGACCGAAAGCCACTGGATAAGCAGAGAAAAGATTGATGCTTGATTTCTTTTACAGTTTTACAGCCAGAACACCAACCAGTGTTGTTACTCTTTATTATTATTATTATTATTATTATTATTATTATTGTACTTTTTTAATTCTGTATTTCCAATCTTTATAACGGCACGTTTGGTGCATTGACTTGATTACTTGATATTATACTATTTTTATTCTTGAGGTGAGTAGGGTTATTTTTAGAGCTCCTGATTGGACGCTGATCCCAGAGCAGCAAAACCCTAAATAATAAACCCTGAGCCGAATAAACACTTCATTCATCTGTATAAAGGAGCGATCACAGTCAGGTTTTTACAGGGAACATTGTAATTCAGAGTTCCTGTGCGGTTCTGATCTGGGTTCTGCAGCACAGTTCTGGATTAGTTGCAGAGTGGATCTAGTGCGGATTCTGATCAGTCCTAGCTGTCTTTCAATACTTGTTGTTTATTGTCTCAGTTAATAAATCAGGTGTTCAGCACCTCTTTACTCGATAACTCCATGTGTCAGTAAATTAAAAAAAAAATTCAATTTGTCGTTACTGAGAAACTGCAAATAAGCATCAACTCCGACCTTCTGACCAATCAGAGTCCAGGATTCTGTCTTATATTACAGTATAAAAGTCTCTCACATCAGGAGAGGAGTAACGCTTTAACATTTTATAGATGTAATATTGTTTAATATTACTACATTTTACTTGAACAAAACACACGCATACTCACACACACACGCTCACACACACTCACACAGTGGCGTCTGTCCTGTAACAGTAATATTAGCTGCAGGAAACAGTCGTGGGGAAACACAGGAAACTCCATAACGAGCCGCTGACAGAATTACAGAGCAATCGGAGTTTATTTGACAGAAATCATCAACACAGGGCCTGGTGTGTGTGTGTGTGTGTGTGTGTGTGTGTGTGTGTCAAAAATCTCAAAGGTCCAATACAATACAGCAATGAGGAAATGTACAGCAGCTCATACACACACACACACACACACACACACAGACACACACACGATAGAGAGAAGCCAATAGGTTTAACCTTACAGCCGGAGTGTGAGTTTGTTATATCTCACAGTGATATAAAACTGATTCCATTTAAATCATATTACAAAACAAAACCTTTTCGTTACTCAGTTAATCGTCTTAAACTGATATTAAATTCCTTGTGAAGTGAGAGTGTGAATCTGCACACACACAGAGGAATTTAAATATACTGAAATAATTTAAATGAAAGTTTAATGACAGTTTTACATCTAAATATATTTTCGCTGAGGATCACAAGCAGCACTAGAAGAAAAAAAAGAAAGAAGTTTTTTAATTGTTACATTAGTAGTATAAGTTTCATTTGTTGTTGTTGTTGTTGTTGTTGTTGTTGTGTTATGGAATTTTATAAATTGATAATAAACAGTTTCCTTTTCCTTACTTTAAAAAGCAACACGATTGTACAGACTGGGTGTCATTATTTAATGGCAGACAAAAATTCCGTTTCTGTACAAAAGTAAAAATATTATTGTTCACATTTGATTTTTTTATTTTTTTTTTAACTGATCACTTCACTGTACTGATCGTTTTCGCTCTCAGTGGCGGGACAGACAGGGTACAGACTCGTCCTGATGTTAGTCCTGAACCAGTCGCCTCTGTCTGACGCTGTGAAGGGCGGTGTGCGCAGGGTCCTAATGCCCGCCCCTTCACCTGAACGACCAGCCGTCTGGCCCCCAGGAGACTGAGACGGAGTGTGAGCAGGTGCACGCTCTGATTCCCACTAATTCCACAAGCACTCGCATGTGCATGCACCTCCACATGTCACTGCCAACCACACACACACACACACACACACCTCCATCTCCTCACGCATTTTCAGGTCCAGACTCTTTTTTTTCTTTGTTTATTTATTTGTATGTGATTTTAGTTTTTGGTTTCTGTTCAAAGTCAAATCTCTTAAAAATCAAAACGTTATTAAAATCAGGAAGGATTGTAAAGTGCTGAAGCGACAGACTTGTGGAGGAGATGTGGTCCAGAGGAACAGATGTGGAGTGGAGATCACTTAAACGCTCATCTAAAAATCTCGTTTTTTCTTTGACACACACTTTGAGGCTTGAGATTTCTTTATTGATTGTTGTTTATTGACTGATTGTGTTCTGTGTAAGTGATCACTCACACCGTGTGAATTAACACAACACACACACTTAATAAACCTTCTTACTGATCAGTGTCACCATGAATCTGCTTTAAATAATAATTCATGTGAACTAACAGAAGATCAAGAAGATAAACGATATTGTGGACAAACCCAATATCATTCATTTCTATAATTATTCCTTCTGATTATTCAGCAAAACCTTAACGTCTGAGTTTAACCTTTAATGACTAGGAGATACTGAACTCTTTAAAGTGTAGAATTTATTTTCACTTCTCGTCATTCTCTGAACCTCCACCTTCACCTCGTCTTCTTCATCCAGACAATAAACGGATGCCTTCTCCTTGGCATGCTCCGCCCACTAAATCAGCAACTTCCTGTCAAGAAAGCTCACTTCCTGTTCTCTTATCTGTTAAGTAAAATAGCACATGGGAGCGTTTTCCTGTTTTTGATTCCAAATGGAGAAAAAAAAAAACTTCCTGAGTGGATCAGGTTGCAGATTATTCACACGCTGCAGCTCTTCAGGTTGTGTTTCAGAAAACGGTGAGATTGTGGGATTATTATTCAGCGTGGATTCACTCTATCAGCAAAAGGCAACAAATAACAATAAGTGTTTCTTCAATACGTGCTGATTTTATATATTTTATACGATGATGTCATCACACACAGAGACTGACTCACACACACCTTATTACTTTCATTTTGTTTGAAATCCTTTGTGTTTCATGGATGTGTGTTTTTCCGTATTCATGTAAGACATGACACACACACACACACACACACACACACACACACACACACACACACACACATTCACTCCTGACGGATATTCTGACGTGTTTTCCTCGCTCACCTGCACTCGTGACTCCACTCTGACATCATTCAGGAGACTGTGGGTTCCTGTGGAACGCTGAGTGCTGATCGCTGTGACTGAGTGTCTCTGAATTTATCCTAAATAAAGAGGAAGAGAACGCTTTGTTATCAACGGAACCTTTAAAGAACACTTTATACCGTGAAGTTAAATGTCAGAGTTAGCAAACCTACCCAGTTAACACACACACAAACACACACACACACACACACACACACACACACACACACACAGGGGTTCCTTTGATAGTTCCTGATCCTAAGCCTCCTATAAACCTGCCTGATGGTGAGACGACTCGTGTAGACGTGTCTGAGTTCTCCTGAGTGACTCCATCACCTGAAGAGAACATCAACACATCATCACACGACTTCTGAACGTCTTTGAGAAGAAGTTAATGAAAAGTTACTTGGATTTCTTCCACACACACAACAAGGGTTCCTTGAGGGTTCATCTGATCACTGAGGTGTTTAGCTTCCCAACATAAGATTCTCCTTGGAACTCCTGACAGGAAAACAGTTTTTGCAGAACTTTTAATGGTATCATACCTTTCGAGGGCAGTAATGAAGCCATGTGGTTCTACTCGTCAGAAAATCCCTGGGTTCTGTTACGACTCATTATTCACTCAGAGACAATGGAACAGAGAGCTGAGCTGGAATTCCTGAGGGGAAACTCAGGCAAGATTCCAACTTAAACCTAGAGGCACTTTTTAAACACACACACACACACACACACACACAATGTGGAGTAAAAAAACAATAGAAAGCATCGCACGTTCTAAAACAAAACTTCCTCAAACGGCTCCCTCTACAGGAGCGGAAGTGTACTGTGTGTTTGCAGCGTTCACACACTCGCCTGTGTTTGTTTATTCTTAATGTTGTTTTCTTTCTCCTGCTTTGTTTTAGTGAATCTTTCCGCTACGTGATCGTCTTGTCGAGTCATCGTGTTTCTTTACAGCCGTGTGACCGTGTGCTCGGCTCCACAACACCGACACACGAAGTGTTAATGTACTTTAGCTACTTTAAAAACCTCCACTCATCCTGATAAACTCTTTCATTAAGTCTACATTTAAATGTTACCTTTAAATGACACACACACACTCACACACACACACACACACATGTTGGCTTAGAGTTTAGAATTTTATACAGATTTTCTTCTCTGTATTAGCAGCGAGTGAGAATCCAGCATCAGCAGCAGCACTGAGGAACAACCAAGAACAGCGCAAACATCAGGACCAGAACATAGAAAATATATTATATAAAGAACTTCACACATCCACACCTTCCCCTGAAGCGTCCTCGCAAAGCCTCATTAAAAGAATGTTCACTTTTCTACCATGTTTATTTTTAAAACATCAAAAGAAACGGGATAAATGAGACACGGAAATGGTGATAAGGCTGCTAAAGCCTCAGCCTCTTCCTGAGTGAACTCACACACACACACACACACACACACACACACACACACACACACACAATGATCTGATCAAGTACACTTTAATCTACACACTGATTCCTCCAGGAAAATCTCTGCAAAATCCCCCAAAATGCATGTACACACAAATACACACACACACACACATACACACACACACACACACACACACACACACACACACACACACACACACACACACACACACACACACACGCACACTTTAAGTGGCTCTTTCAAGTAAATACTTCAATTCATCTAAGTATTATAGTATTAATAATTATTAAATTTAAAATAAATGATATAACTTTAAGTGTAAGGGCAGCACACTGACTGCAGGGTTTAACCTCCAGTGCTGCTTCTATAAAGTCTCACCTCTATTCTGTGTGTGTGTGTGTGTGTGTGTGTGTGTGTGTGTGTGTGTGTGTGTGTGTGTGTGTGTGTGTGGTGTTTGCAAGTTTCTCCCCATGCTTAGTGGGTTTCCTCTGCATGCTCCGGTTTCCTCCCTCAGTGTGTGTGTGTGTGTGTGTGTCCACCCAATGCCCTGGATGAATTGAAATAACCAGTAAAGAATGTGTGGATGCATTTAATGACCATTCCCACAGGGGGGCAGTAATGAGTAATATCACAACGCTGTGGTAAAAATGTTCATTTCAGTGCTGTTTAGACACCCAAAGACACAAAGTGTCTAATCACCTTCTATTCATATATAAATTATTAAAATCATTTATTTATATATTTATATTAAAATTTATTTATTTATTTTATATAGTATTCATATAATACTATTAATTATATTTATATATTATTTATTTGTCCTTAATTTAAATTCCTTCCAAACCTTAAAATTTGGGAAATTAATTTGAGTAAAAACTGAATAAAATGGTAAATGTGAGAATTTGCTGCATTTTTTTTAATGAATAAAAGTCTCTCTGTGAGATGTGTGTTAGTCAGCACAGTGTTGGAATAAATCGTAATTAATACAGCTAATTCTCACTCTTTATTTATGCAAATGAGAGCCAACATAGACTGTGTGTACTGTGGAAATGGGTGGAGCTTAATAAGCTTATGTGATGGTTGATTATTGATTATTGATTATTGATTTCAATTTAATAAGATTCAAGTGATTAGTGTACATTACTTTTTTCAGATTTCATGGATTTGTGATGAAAATAAATTTTATTTAAAAATGTCTGTTAGTTACAAGGTAACGTTTAAACGGCTTTTTTATTTTTTACATTTAAAAAATACATTTTTACTTATTATCCATTCATTAATTCATCATCATCATCATCATCATCATTATTATTATTATTATTATTGTTATTATTATTATTACTGCTAGCAGACTCTCTTTCCAGAACAACAGAACAACATAACAAGCTCAAATTGCATTAGGATCCTCACAGGAGGACGAGAGAGAGAGAGAGAGATGGGTGGAGCTGTTTTTCCCTCCTCAGTCTCTCAGGCTGAATAAACCCTCACAGGTCGTCTCTCAGGATGAACAGATGAGCAGAAGAGAGAGAGAGAGGATTAGAATTTGTTTTTCACTCTTGAAGCCTGAGAGGGAGAGAAGTGAAGTGAAGACCAGCGTCTCTCCTCGGGATACAAGCTGGGGCTTCTCTTACAAACATGATGAAGTGACTACACACACACACACACACACACACACACACACAGAGCCAGGTAAGTACACTACAGCACCTGCTCACTGACTCTTCGTTATCCAGTAGGAGAAACTGATGCTAAATGTTCCTCGTCTCAGTCGAACCTTGAGTAATTAATGATCAGAAACGTTTCTGTTAATCTGAAATAAAGTTCATTTGTGCTGCAGATCTGAACGAAAAAACAAAATGCAGTGGAGCTCAACATGTTTCAGTCCCTCAGAGATGGAGAAAAAGCAGGAAGCTGATGAAACTCTACTGTTCAGGTAAGAGTCGCGTAATATTCTCATCACATACATGTTTAACTGTTAACAACTTACTAACTGAGCTATAAGCTCTCAGAACTTGCTCTCGGTGTTTAATTTCTCACGGTATACTATAAAGCATTTAAAAAACTTATTACCTAAAGACAGCATTAAATCTAGCAATTTATTTACTTTAGCACACTCAGCGGAGTGGGAGAGATGTCTCAGTCCGCTTCTATTCAACATATTTTTCAATTACAGCCAAACCTTGGTTTACGAGCATATAATTCGTTCCGGAAGCATGCTTGTAATCCAAAACACTCTTAAACCAAAGCAGATTTTCTCATAGGAAAAAACCTTAACCAAAAACCTCTTTGATCCACTCCACAAACAGTATACGAGTGACCAAAGCCTTGCTGTTGGACCTCCACATAACATTTAACTGGCTCTTCAGCACTTTACATTTTTTAATGTTACTCGTGGATTTTCAGAATGATACACAAGCAGGGGCTTGATTTTTAAATCCTCGCTTGCATTAGCACAAAACATTAGCGTGACACGGTCTTTCATGGGCTTGTGACCCAACAATGCATTCTCTTCTGCTGTAATGTAAGTCCTCTTTGGCATTTTTTTCCAAAACAGCCCTGTCTCATCGCAGTTAAAAACTTGCCTTAGCGTCTGAACTCGCAGCCTTTCCGTGCCTCACAACACTGTGGATCTCACTTCTTCTCTTAAAGTTAATAAAGCAGCCCTTGCTCGCCTTAAATCCTTCAAAATTTTCTGTCGACGTACCTGGCAGTTTGCTTACAAGGTCAGTGCACGAGTTCTTTGCCTTTTTGCAAGTTGCTTAGTCACAGTATCACCGGCGAGCTGCTTCTCGTTTATCCACACGAGAAGCAACTTTTCTACATCATCCAAGACACGTCCGGTTATTTCTTTTTCGTTTTTTTTTGCTTTAATACTGTGCATATGCTAACAGACTCACTGCTGGCTGATACAGAGAGAGGAAATGGATCTTTAAGCTCTCTAATGAGACTTTCTTTTGCTTTACATGCACACACACGTATTATAATAAACAGGACAGACAAGCAAACACAAAATAAAATGTTTTACACACACACGCGTGGCCACAGTGTTATAATAAACAGTACACACGTGCACATATGTTAATTATACCAGTGAGAGACGAGCACTAAGACCCAGCAGGGGAGATAATTATCCACAATTCCACAGCGCAAGTGAGAGAAAAACCGTTGGCTCAGTTGTGATCACGTGACGCCCGGCTTCAAAACAAGAAGCGCATGCGTGATACATGATACTCGGTACTCGTAAACCAAGACCTGCTCGTTTTTCAAGTCAAAATGTATTAAAAATCTTTGCTCGTCTTGCGGAACAAACCGCGTTACTCGCAATCCGAGGTTCCACTGTATTCTGTGTTAATGACACTAAGTTTGCTCTACCAAAATGTTGAACTGTATGATAAAAGGTTAAAATGTCTCTTAAATGTAGTCGCCACTCACACACCTGTACAGAACATCTGCACACATCTCTTCATCTTCTCAGTCTGATTGGTATTTATATTAGCTATTAGCAGAGGAAGCTGATTTTACTGGCTACATACACTCACCAAAGGGCCAATGAACTTTGTAAAGAAATGTCTTTGTAATGTCTCTGTACACGTTTTATTACAAGTTTGTTCACAAGAAACCTAAAATTAAACTATGCTTTTAGTTTTTCAGTTTTGGGGAAGCAGTAAGAAATTTTAATTGTGAGCAGGAACTGATGAAGCAGGAGAACACGTACACACACACACACACACACACACACACACACACACACACTTTAGGATCAGTCTGAGAGCTCAGGGTGGCTGTGGGAGTACTGGGAGTTGGGAACATGCACACGTTAATCATACACACACACACTTAGACCTGTCCCTGAGTGAGACCCAAAAGTCAGTGAGAAATGTAAGTGTGATTTAGTGATTCAGGAGAAGACGGTTGTGAGGAGGGACAGGAGTGTAAGGACACGGATCTCTGCAGTGTTTTGTTGACGGACGTCCTCCGAGTGCAGTGTGGAGGGAATTACTGGAATCAATCAGAGAGCAAATGAAAGCATGAATAAATGATAAGATCTTTAGATGTGTGCATGACCAGATGCATTTCAGTTTAGTTTATTGCTCTTATTAGGAAAAAGCTTTCTCATGTTATTAGAACACGTGCTGACGATACAAACACAGAGGAACAGAGAGGAACGGGAGCCTTAGTGGCCCTCCAGTCACTTATTTCTCTGCATGCAAAGGACAGGTGCGTCTGTTCAGCATTTCAGTCTCGGTGAACATTAGTGAAGGCAGCGAGGCGGCGCAGTCAGTGTGCCTGATGTCTCACAGACTTCCCGGTCCGATCCTGAGCTCAGGTTTCTGTGTGTTCTCTGGTTCTCACCACCAGCGTTCCCCGGATCGACCCGGACGCCTGGCTGGAATAAAGCGGTAATGAGTGACTGTAAAGAAGAGTCGTTTATTGTTTTAATCAGAATCCTAGCTTCGGTGTGTGTGTGTGTGTGTGTGTGTATGTGTGTGTGTGAGAGAGAGATCTCTGTAATCAAATGTTTTGTTAAAGGACATGATGTCCCTCTGGCCAGGTTCCTGACCTTTCAGTGATCTGTGTGAAGGAAATGACTAAACATGTTGCTCTAATAAGCCGAGAGAGATCAATCACTTTATCTCCTGATGCTTTTTAGGCTCCTAAAAGTGGGAAGATTATTTTTTAAATATATTTTTGCAATATAAAATATTTATTTGTTGATTTCCAATGTCTTTTTTTAAATTAAGTGGGTTCTCTTACAGTGATGTTCGTTATTTAAAAAATTAGATGAAATATGAGTAGACTGGAGAGCGTCTTTCAGAGGCCTGGACAGGGAACCAAACACACGGCACTGCAGCAGCATGTGTGTGAAAAAGTCAGGGATGGACCAGTGCGGTGCATTTTGTCTTTTAACAATGTAGTAATAAACGCTTACAGTCTATAAAACTGCCTTATAATGGAAGGTCATGTCTTACATATCGATTCATAATTTTGGAATTATTTTGGATTAAAACTTTAAATGCAGTCATAGTGGGGACAAAATCACGACTGAAAATCTATTCTTAGCTTCGCAGTTTAGCAATAAACTCTATATGAAAACATTATTAGATCACAAACTTACATTTCATTGAGTTTTGTATTTTTATTTATTTACAACTTTGGTGTTGAAAGTTTATCAACATTCAAGTAAGTTTACTGGACCAATCACACGTCTTCATGTACTCAGTCCCTCCACCAATCAGACGTCAGCTACAGATCTGCACTGGTAACTGAATAAACACCACCGAGCTACAGTAGAGCACATGAGTAAAGAAATGGAAATAATCAAATCTCACTCGAAGCTCTAATGTCGCTTGCTAATGGTTACAGATGAATTAGCAGATTTTTCCCCAAGTCCATACACAAGCTCACATCAGCACCTCATTCACTTTAAAGAGATTCATGTAAAACATTCAGTCGCTGCTCTGCTGGATTCGTCTTCGTCTGCGGTTAATAATTCATCAGCATCACATCTGAAATGTCAGAGAAGGAAAGAAGGACGTGGAGGAATAATAACGTTAAAATCAGCTCTGTCTTTAGCAAATGCCTTTTCTTTAAATATAGAAAAGATGAAAGATGGTTTGTGTTTGTTAGAGAACTTGACTCAAGATCATAAAATCACCTTCTGGAAAAAAAAAACTTTTTAAAAAAAGCTGAGTAGAAATAGACAGTATAATTTCATCTTCTGTGCATTTCACAAAAACAGGTGAAACGTCCCTGAATCACCGCAGTCGTCCCGAAATCCCTGAAAGTCTGGGAAGAAACAGCGTCCTGACTTTAATCCAGTTTCACTCCAGTAAATTGGGATGTGCTCGTGCCAAAGTGTCCATCTTCCTCCTGGCTCTTCTCGCTAATCTGAGTTAAATGAAACAGAGACCAGGCGCTCTAAACAGAGCCGGAACCACGCTGGAGCCAGAACCACGCTGAGGGTTTTTCTTTCTGCCAAATTTCACTCTGTCTGCCGTGTAACGATCTCGTCACGATCACGTTACACACACAGTGCGTTTCTGCGGCTGAGTCGTGTCTGTGGGTGAGAGCTGACACGGCGAGCGGTGCGTCTCCCCACACGGCGTCCACGACTCTGTAGGACGCTGATGAGGAACCTTACATCAGACCTACAGGTATTCTAGATAACATCTGTAACACCTGGACAGTTAGCATGATTAAGCTAAAGGAGACCTTTATTGTGAAATAAACATTACGTTTTAGTCAGGTTTAGACGTCCTATGTGTGCGTGTGCAAACAAAAACATGAGGAAAATCAGGCCAAACCCCGCCCCCGATGTGACCTCATATAAGAAGAGCCCCTCCCCCAGCTTGCTCGACTCTGCTGTTCTCTGGAGGGCGTGGCTCAGCAGGAGCTCATTTACATAAACACTGAAACGGCATATTTTGTGAGAGAAGGAACTAAACAACGATTATCTGAGGTTTATCTCAGCTGGGCCATTAACACACACACACACACACACACACACACACACACACACACACACTGTGGAGCTCTGGGGTTGTGTTTGTCTCTTATAGTGATGAGTCAAATATTAATTATTAAGCAAAAATACACAGAAACACGGTTGTATTAGTAAATTTAGTGTTAGATTTCTCACAACTTACAAAAATTACAATTAATTAAAGATAACTGTGTGTGTGTGTGTGTGTGTGTGTGTGTGTGTGTGTGTGTCCAGCTAACTAGTCTGATCTTACCTTTCACACTCACTAAATTGATTTTGGGGTAAACTGGGCTAACACACACACACACACACACACACACACACACACACATATATATATTTAAATCAAGGTGTTTATAACAACCTTTATAACCTCTCTGTCTCTATTAATCTGTTTATCTGTCTGTCTGTCTGTCTGTCCTTGCATCTTTATATAAATCTCATTATCTTTTTATCTGTTTTCTTGTGTGTGTGTGTGTGTGTGTGTGTGTGTGTGTGTGTGTGTGTGTGTGTGTGTCTGTGTGTGTGTGTGTGTCTGTGTGTGTGTGTGTGTGTGTGTGTGTGTGTAGTGATCTTGGAGTGAAGCATCTCTACACATGATTGTTGCCGTGACGATGTGTGTGTTCGTGTCTCCGCTGGTGGTAGCTGGTATCGTCATCGGCCTTGTGCTCTTCCTCTCCCTCATCATCATCATCATCGGCAGCATGAGAAAAAAAAAACAATCACACCTCAGTGACAGTGAGTGACACCAAACACACGAATACACAAATACACACACACACCCACACACACGTTATCACACACACTGTTTCTAGAGCAACATCACAGGAGCCTGAATAATAATTCCTAGAACTGTGCTCTGAATTGACCAGGTCCTGGGAAGCACCTTTGGCACTTTCTTAAAAAGGTTCCTCTTATGTCAATGCAGATAAAGACCCTGAGTTCATGAAAAGGTTCTTGCATGAAGATAAACAAACATCCCTGAATTCCAGAGAAGGTTCCTGTGGTTATTGCAGCTTCAGTCCTGAGTTTCTGAAAAGGTTCCTGGAGGGAATCAGCTAATTTACAGTGTCTGAAGTTTTTGTTTCATTTTTATAAAGTTCCTGAAAATGCGCCTGGGTTCCTGGAACAATTCTTTAGAATTTAGACAGAGCTAAAGTTCCTAAATCATGCTACATGCTACAATTGAACCAATTTCTTCTAGTAAAAATGCAAACAAGCATAGTTCCAGAAAATGCTCCTGGGAAAAGGTTACTGTTTCGTTTTATGAAAAGGTTTGTTGATTGGACACGCTGAAAGCTTCTTCTGGTATAAATGTCCTGTTAGTTGTTGAGAAAGTTCATCTTTCTGATCTGATTTCAAACTATAAAAATGAATGTTTTAATTTGTTTCAATATTTAGAGAGAACAGAATCAACAACACTAATCTGTGCCATGACCTGCAGCACGGGTCTGAAGATCTCCTGGACGATGATGGAGTGAACCAGACGTTTGTATTGAAAGCTGATGTTCATAATTCTGTTGCTAAGAAGAAGAAGAAGAAGAAGAAGGAATCTGTGGATTCGTTTTACCTTAAACAGACTTTAGACTGAAGAGTTCTGCTGGACCTGGCCACCCAGTTCTCTTCTCAGTTCTTTCAGAAACACACATTGTTCTTGACCTGTCATTTTATTTCGTATTTTTCCTCGCAGCCGCAGACGGGTTTTCGTTCGGAGGATCGACAGGTGACTTGAGGTCGGAGTGTGTGGATGAATTTCCTCCTGTATTTGACTTCGACTCGTACACGGAGACGATCGCCGTCCCACAGAGCAGCAGCACTTACCCAGACGCACCGCCTCAGTGAGTGACCTCTGACCTCTGACCTTTCTCTGTGTTTTCCTGATAGAATCCCTAACACTCCTGTGCTGTATGAATCAGTTTTTAATCTCTCTCTCTCAAATAGTTCTGAGGGAAATAATAAGTTAAAGTCTAGTGTAACTGGTATTTCTTACATCGCTGCAGTTTGAGTTTATTCAGGTTTATATTAATGCGCTCGTTCGAATGCATTATTGTTTCTGTAGTGACCACCCGTTCACAGGGACGTGCACAGCACACACTCCACAAACACTCGCTGGATTCAAATCCATGGCGATGTAAAATGTTCTTAAAGTACGGAGATGTTTGTGTAACACCAGAGGACGGAGTCTCCAGCGCGTAACAGTCAGGGGTTTCGCTCGAACTCTTCAGGACAATGTGTACACTCCTTTGCAGTTTCTCATTAACATAAAACAGAGGGGCTGTGACCTGAATGCAAAAGTTTGTGCACCCCAGGAGTATCTCACTGTGTCACACGGCTAAGTTCATGGTTATTATGGTTAGTATTATCATATTGAATGACATCATATTGAGTGTGATGCTTTTTTCCTGCATCCGGTCTTTTTGATGGTTTCATCATAAAATTCCCCCAATTCTAAAAGTTATGTCATAATGGTCTTGTAAATCCCCTTTAAATGTATGTGCTCACTGTCTTTTTGGGGGCCCCAGGCGTCGATGGTGCAGGTGCTTGGGCCCGATCATTGTAGTTTGCAACTATATTTTATCATTGTGATTAAAAACAGGCAATGTGTGTTAATATAAGAACATGCTGGATTATACAAAGATGCTTTTATGATAAGACTTTTGAAATACTGTGCATAAAATAAAACATTTCTAATGCATCCTGTGTTGCACTTGGACATCTATGAGGTTATTCAAGGTCATCAGCGCCCCTCACTCAGGGGACGGGGTGATCAGGCCATGGCTTGTGTCCAAGTAGCTTATTTTGTATGGACCACCACGCTCATCCTTCAGCCTCGCCAGCAACCACAGAATCCACGAGACTCCCCAGTGACAAGCTGGCAGCTAAAGACCCTCTGGCACACTTAATGCATGTTCAGTGCCACTGGTTCTGTATGAATTTGGTGTCTTTATTCATGACCCTCTCTGCTGCCTCTGTGGAGTTTCCGTTTCCCTTCATCTCTTGGCGTCACTTCTGTGGGCTTACACATCGCTCTCCACCCCTTCTGCAGCACACTTCCACCAGTTCTGCGTGCTTGGCTTGGTTCCTTTCATCCGCGCCCCATCCTCTCCTCTCTGACTCTGTACAGTTCAGCATGTTCTCCTGCTTGGATGATTCTGTAAGCAGTAGTATGTCTGCTCTCACAGTGGCTCTGAGAGCTCTTGCCCAGGTCCTCCCTCCACCTTCTGATTTAAAGCCTGCTCTCATCTAGTCCATGCATGCGTGTTGTTGATCACCATCTGGCTGGTACGCAGCTCCTCGACCCCAGCTCTCAGCTCCTCTTGGACGAGTCGTTGCCTGTCGTTGCCCTGGACTCAGTCGTGGCGGGTCGATGTGAGACTGCTGAGCCTCGACACACTCGGCCGGACACCACTGTTCTCACCAGCCCACTCTGCTGTAGTCGTGACTCAGCCTGATCCTGGGCCTCCACGTTCTCCTGGTTCTCCACATTACAGTGCCAGCATGGGACATTTTTGGGTCGCTCACACCCAGTGGTGGAATGTAACTGGCTGAATGTCATGTACAGGAGTGTGTGAGGTGTGTGAGCGCGCCTCACAGTTTGTTGTTCCTGTACAAACCCATGCTGGTCAGGCTTCATGGCAAACCTGACCTCCTGCACGGGTGACGACTGACCCTCCTGTCTAAACTCTCATCAGGAGATCAGGCAAGGACCTTCACACA
>QNUK01000834.1:112500-135000 GCA_013621035.1 Clarias magur | reverse complement strand
GAAAAAGATTTCCATGGTAACAGCGGTGACTCTGATTGGTGGAGCTTTCTTTTGGAATTCTGGGAAATGTAGTGTCTGTTGGAGAATAAGAAATTAAACCACGTGATTGTTTTTAAGACATGAAGTTGCCATCACATTGATTGACAGCTTCGTGTGGTGAATATGATCATGCTTTAGCTAAACAGTAAAGGACAGAATGTGTGACAGGAACTGAATCTAATAAAACAGTGTATTTGCTGTTATGACTCGAGTGTGTAATGTTACTTCCGGGAACAGCTGTGTGTGTGTGTGTCTGTGTGTCTGTGTGTGTGAGTGTGGACAGGAGGTGCAGGATTGGTTTAGTGTTTGGAGTTAATGCTTTAGATGAAGGATTTGGAAGCTGATCTACATGCAGAAGGCTGTTCCATAGCCAGGTAATAGTTCTAATAAAGATGTTTATTATTATTCTTGCTGCTGCTGCTGTTGATCAGTGAGTGACAGACACATGCAGGACGAGGAGGAGGATGAAGAGCTCTCACCTGTACAGGTGATTAGTATTATTTCTGTCACTTGGTGATGGTTTGATCCTCTGTGTGGTTTGTGGAGCTTGTGTCTGGACTACACCTCAGAAGCCCAGCCTTCTCCCTGCTGTCATCCTGTTTACTTTCACTTCCTGGTTTCAGCTCTCTGCTGTCTCTTCACACACACACATGCGAGGAATACACACGCCATGACCAACATTTCTGGAGGTGAGACGGCTAAAGCGGGGCATCAGGACGTCCTGGAGCGCTACGTGAGTTTCTACAGCCGGGTGTGGAGCGAGGGCGGCGTGAGGGTGTGTGAGGACACACAGCTGATGGAGCAGGCCAGGCAGGTGCTGTTAACCCCGGGTCAGGAGGCACACACCTTCACACTCCTGCCATTTTACCCCACTGTGATCGACATCATCAGCAGCGCCAGCACCCCCAGCAGCACCAGTAACACCACCAGCAGCACCAGCAGCACCAGTATCAGCAGCGTGCTTCAGCACCTGAGTAAAGCCTTCGAGGTGCTCGAGCTGTTCTGCATTAACCTGTTCCTCTTTCCCTGGAGAAAAGAGATTAAAATCCTGAAGGTGAGAGTAAAGTCTCTCTCTCTCACACACAGACACACACACACACACACACACACAGTTCCTGTTTCTGTCTGTCATGGTTTTTAAATAAATTTAGAATAATCTCTGGTCTGAACGCTTCACGCTGCACTGAGTTCACTTTACAGAAGAGAAAGTAAACAGGAAATGATCTGAGCTGATGCAGTTATTACAATAAAATCTCAAATATGACTTAAATTAAAACTTTCACATGATGAGATTATATTGGAAATATTTACAAATTGACAAAAAAAAATTTTTATAATAAAATTAAATTATTTTTAAAAAATTCTAAATGAGAAATGGCTCCCTCGTGCAGTATTTAATCTAATGATTTTATTTCTAATTTATATTATTATATTATAAATTATCATTTACTTGTTTTAATTATAAGTTACTATTTATATGTTTCATAATAATTTAAATGTTATTATTGAAAAAATTCATTTAAATATTTGTTTTATGAAAGAATACTATATAAACTAGAATCTAAATCAGAACTAAACATTTGACTTATAATTTATTTTAAAAAGTGTCTTTATCAGGTTAATTTAAAATTGCATAAATTTAAAGATAAATGTATTTTAAAAGATATTTTCCTCAAAGATATTTTACAAAGTGTTTTTTGTACTTGAGGGTCACCTTACAAAATGTGTAACCAACAAATCTAAAATTATTATTATTTTTATTATTATTATTATTATTACGCTAAACGTTTGTCACAGTATCTATATCACATGTTTAATCCATCATGTATAAGTGATATTTAAAGACACTTTAAGTGTAGTGCAAAAGTAAAAACTCAACAGTAATAAAGACTTTTAGTGGAAGTTTAGTAAATTTATTGTTGTAAATGTATAAAGTGATTATTTAAGGAAACACCAGGGCTGTTAATATTAACGTGTCATTTAGAAATGTTATCGCGTTACTGTTTTTATGGCTTCCCATAATGGGGCGCGGTCACCCGGCTGTGTGTGATAGCCGCACGTTTAACGCAGATAATAAGGCGACTGAGGAAACATCACCAGGTGCTGAACAGCAAGTTTAATCATAAAAGCTTCTAGATGGAAATTGAAATAAAACCGGAGCTGTGTGCTCGAGCAAGCGTCACCGGGAACGTAGAACACACTAAATGTAAGCGTGTCAGCGGTAGCTCGGGCAGCTCAAGCTCAAGGTCGTTTTATTTTTTTCGATCTGTGTATGCGGGTTCGAGCCCTGCCATTGGTGGGTTGCCACGCCCCCGTATTACACCCACCCACTGCATGCAGCAACGAGAGAGATTTTAATTTAACATCTGTTAAATGTTAATGTTTGAGATTTCATAAAAATGCATAATGTTTCCTCTAACCAGTTTGTCATTCATTTGTTTATTCCAGCATTGCACTTGTATTATTCAAATAAATCTGAGTATTTTAAAATTGTAATTCATCGTGATTAATCAGACTATTACTCTGATTAAGTAGATTTTAATTGATTTCAACAGTTCAACAGTTCAAAGTAAATATCTGAGTAAAAAATTAAAGCTTGCACTTAGTGTTTAATAAATGTTAGACGCTTCTGATGTGAAGCATCGGCTCCAGACTTTAGGCCACGCCCCCTGGCTGAGTGTGGCTTGTACGTGTGTACGGTTAGATGACGGAGAGTTGAATTTAACTGAACGTTGTTGTTGTCTAGAAGTTCACAGGTCATTTTGTTTACTACATCAAAGCGGTTCTGCCGCTGCAGACGACTCGGACCGTCCTCCACCACATTGGCTACCACTCTGAAACCGACACCGAGTATCAACTGTCTGAAAACGCCGACCCAAACCGGGCGAAAGAAATGGGCTTTGAGCTTTTTCTGGCCCGGATTGAATGTGAACACCTGATTAAGATCACGACTCAGACGTCTCACGCGGAAGGTCTGGAGATCATCCAGAAGCAATGTTCTGCTGCAGCTCTTCAGGAGGAACCGGATCTCCATCACAGTCCAAACGGGGTTGTGGAGGATGACAGAGCAAGCAGAGACGACTTCCTGTTAAATCCAGAACTGTGTTTGAAATCTTCAGACCTGGAAGTGACCGAGTGCCAAAGCTCCAGACATGGATCGTTCCTGAGTGAAGACAAGTCCATCCTGGAGATGCAGAAGGATTACCCAGACCTGGCCTTCCGACAGAGGCCCATTTTCAAAAGCTTGTCTACCAGAGTGAAGCGTTCCGGAGGGAGAGACGTGAAGTCGTGCCGTGAAGCGAGTGGCCCTCTCACCATCACCTTACACGCTGAAGCTCCACAACCTGCTGTAGAACCTCATTCCTCAGAAGAGCAGCCTCAGCTTGTTGGAGCTGCATCACACACTCCGGGGTTAAAGCGTAGCGACGACGCCCCGGTGACGGACCTGGCCGACATGATGGACAAGCTGAAGCTGAAGGAGTTCCCCGATGAGGAGCCTCTGAAGTGTCCGGTGGAGGAGACGGCGCAGTGCGAGAAGAACGAGACGATCCCGATCCTCTGCAGCCCCTCGCACGAGTCCGTCTGCAGCATCGCCGCCTGCGCCAGCTGCTTCGCCTCCGATCGACTCCAGCAGCACCGCGGCATCACCGAGCCTCCGCAGTCATTCTACATCCCCAACCGTGTGAGCGGTTCTGCCCCGGCGCCCCCTGGAGAGCACGATGAGAACAACGATCCGTGCAGCAGAGCAGGAGCCGATCCCGTCCTACACCACACCCTGGAGCTCTGACAAACCTGTGTGATGAGGTGACGATCAGCACAAGCTCCCTTACAATAGACCTCACGTGCACACACACGCACACAAAAAATTATTTAAACAGATTCCTCAAACTTGTTGATGTGTAGTTGATGATGAGTCAGTGTTTACGTGAGCGAGGAGTGATGCACTCTGGGATTAATCCTGATCCTGTACCGCATGTGAAGCTGCTCTTGTTTATTTTGTTTTTAGGAACGTGTTTGTCTCAGGTGAAGAACTCCAGAAGCTCTCACAGATCCATGTATCTCATGATCTCCACGTTCCTGTGATGAGACTCTTATTGCTGAACTGCTTGACCTCGGTGATCCTCTGATGATGGTCTTCTGTGCTCATAACCTCAACACCTCCAGATCAGGAAGAAGAAAGACACGAGCTTCGTTTTCACAGTAAAGTGAAGTGTGTGTGTGTGTGTGTGTGTGTGTGTGCATGCGTGTGTGTGTGTGATTTTGTGACCAGTTTAATCAGGGGTGTCAAACACACGACCCGCGGACCAGAACCGGCCTGTTACGGGTGGAACACTTTCTTTATTCTTGATTCAAAATCATATTGTGGACTTTAGCGCTAATTTATTGTTATTCCTCTAGAGGGCGAAGTAGAGCAGAACACTTGGTGTAATAAACCCAGCCCCTGAGGGGACGTGTTGATGTTATTGTTCATTATGATGATAAACGTGTAGAGGCGCCCGTCCTCTAACAGGAACCACTGGTTAGAGATTTTGCAACATGGGAGTCAATACTTATGCACTATTTAACATTTTCTATTTGTAACATCTACATTTATCACCATTGATTTGCCCTTATCTTAATGCATAGACTAATGACAGACGACCAACTTCACTGTTGTGTTTTTTTTTTTTTTTTTTTGGTTGGCATTTTAAAAGACAAAAGTCCTTTAACTCCAGACATTTGGTGTGGTCCTCGGTGGTGTAGTGGTTAAAGACCTTGCTTCTGAGGTTGAAGGTTGCTGGTTCAAATCCAGCATGTCCCTGAGAGAAAGAAAGAAAGAAAAAAAAAGATCTGTGTGGGAGGAGTGTGGGATGTGGGAGGAGTGTGGGGGGGGCGGGCAGGTGCAGGGCTGTGGAAAATGGTGCTGCAGAGTCGCAGATAAAGTGTGGGTGATAGGTTTTTAACAGCACTCCCTCTATTATGCAAAAACTAAGTCGAACCTCTCCCATTCTGTTGTATAACCCTTTACTCCTCACACTCTGACCTTGGGGGGGCAGCTGCCCGGAATTACCCCCCCTCGGGTTACGCCCTCTTCCTGCCTTCCGCACCTTCCACATCCTGCCATCAGTTCCTGAACCGTCTGCACTCCTATCCTGGAGTCCTGGCTGGGGTTCGAACCAGCAACCTCTCAACCCAGAGGCAAGCGCTCATCCACATGAGCTACAGGATCTCACACTCACATGCTGTTTTATAGAACCTTTAGGTTTTGTTCTTAACTCTCTGAACCTAAGATAAAGCAAATACAGTCCTGGCTGGGGTTCGAACCAGCCACCTCTCAACCCAGAGGCAAGCGCCCATCCACATGAGCTACAGGATCTCACACTCACGTGATGTTTTATAGAACCTTTAGGTTTAGTTCTTAACTCTCTGAACCTAAGGTAAAGCAAACACAGTCCTGGCTGGGGTTCGAACCAGCCACCTCTCAACCCAGAGACAAGCGCCCATCCACATGAGCTACAGGATCTCACACTCACGTGATGTTTTATAGAACCTTTAGGTTTAGTTCTTAACTCTCTGAACCTAAGGTAAAGCAAACACAGTCCTAGCTGGGGTTCGAACCGCCAATCTCTTAACGTAGAGGCAAGCAGCAGATTCACAGGAGCTATAGGATCTCAAGCGTGTCCCCCTCCTTTATAGAACATTTAACTTAACTTTGCTCTTAACTTTGGCCTAAAACAAAAGCAGCCTTTCTGGGGTTCAATCCAACAACCTCTCAGCGTCAAGGCAAGCCACAATCCAAATGAGCTGCAGCACCTGCTCCGAACGTTGAGTTTGATTTAATAACCTTTACTCTTATTTCCTCAACACTGACCAAAAGATGAAGTGGAAGCTGCGCATGCTTGGATTCGAGCCAACAACCTCTGCTTACAGAGGCACACACACACATACATACACATCCACGTGAGCTACAGGGTTTTGTATTTTCCAAGCTTTTTCAAACTTTTACCTTTGCATCTCTAACCTAATGAAAATGCAGACCAGAGCAGGGTTTGAACCTCAGAACAGTCTGCCTTCAAACAAGAACTCATCCGCATGCGCCACTGTAACATGGGGTTAAACCTCCTTTTGTAGAACATTAAGCTGACAGGGACGACCTCGTCCACTGAGCTGTCACCTCCTCCTGCTGATGTATTTATAGAAACTTTACCTTTGGGTCTTAACCCTGAACTAAAGCTAAGGCAGGGACTTGAGATTGATGCGAGTGAGAGCTGAACCCTAACCACTGAACCGCAGCAGGGCAGGAAGTGAGCTGCCCCTGACCTGTAACACACACACACACACACACACTCACACACAGTTAATTAAATTTAGAGCCAGAAGTATTCTCATCTCAGTGATTTCACTCCAGAGCTCCTCACTCTGGTCCTGGTGACCTGCACATCTTACCTCAGTGTTCATGGGCTCAAACCTCACCTGATTTAAATCTTCAGCTCATTACTGCTCGCGTGTGTGTGTGTGTGTGTGTGTGTGTGTGTGTGTGTGTGTGTGAGATGTTTCAGGACATTGGGTGTCCTTCATGGGGAAAACCAGAGTTTTATCTGTATGTGTGTGTGTGTGTGTGTGTGTGTGTGTGTGTTCTACGCAAGGTACAGTGTGTTACCTAAAATGAGTTTCACACCCCTGTGTTTAAACATGTGTGCAGGACTGTTGTGTGTGTGTGTGTGTTTTATATCTGTGCCTTCCTGATGCTGAATCAGAGTGTAATAAGCACTCATGTCTCGTTCAGTGTGTAAGATTCCACATACAGTATATTACGTGCAAAGTTTCTAACTGTAATAAAAGTAATAATAATATGATACAGGATGATGATGATGATGATGATGGCAGTCTGATCTCTGCTCATGTACATCAGTTACTATATATTAACTATATTACATATAGTTATTATATCACTGAACACGTCTCCAGACTTTCACAGTAAGAAAGACAGAAATCAGCATTTCATCCATTTCTCATAGGTTTATTACAATTACAGTGTAAACAAGACAAGTACAACATACTACTGGTCTCTACTGGTCCTCCAAACACAAGTGCCACTTTTATAGGAACATTCTGGGGTTTTTAGGTGCGGATTAAATAAAAAATAAACTTTAAAAAAGTTTTACAATGCTGTTGTGTCCAATGATTTTAACTCTCTGCTCAGAGCTGTGGAATGATTCAGTGATTTAAACAGAAAAATATATAATAATATTCCAATTAATAAACATACAAGAAAATAAATAAATAATAATATGTAAGAAATATGTAAAAACAGACTGGTCCTCTAAAACGTGTGTGTGTGTGTGTGTGTGTGTGTGTGTAGCTGAGACATTAAACGTAGAATAAAAATAGAATATGAATTATGGTGATGCGTTGGTGAGAACTCGTCCCACGCTGCTCAAGACATGATAAATACATTTAAAGAAAAATGTCTGAATAAAACAGAACGAGGCTTGAATCAATCAATTGATTCTCAATTGAATGAATTGAATCAAGATGTAATGAATCAGGAATCAATTTGATTCACTCTCAGCTGAAAGATAATAAAGTACTATAATTTATTTTATTTTATTTTTTACTACTTTATCCAACACACACACATACACACACACAAGACCAAACACTGCCTCTAGAACAAAGTGTGTGTGAGAAACGTTTCTGTTTATGGAGCTCGAGGCACGGTGAAGATCTTGTCTCGGTTCTCCTCATACTGATGGAGCATCTTCTGAAGATCATGATCAGCCGGGATCACCTACACACACACACACACACACACACACACACAATAATGAGCCCCAATAATAAAAAGTGATTTCTTTTTCCTGTCAGTAAAAGTTAAAACTTTACAGCTTTACACCAGACTTTGAGTTAAAAGACCTGAACTGATGAAATCTTACACTCCAGTTCAGAAGAATATTACAGCAATAATCATTTCTCAAAATGTTTTTTTGGCAAATTCTGTATTTAAATAATAATAATATGAAGAGTCATATTTACCAGAACAGGAGCAGGAACTTTAAACGAGGTTTGATTGATCAGCCAGTCTTCATACAGATGATGAAGAGCCTCCAGGTACTCCTGAACACACACACACACACACACATAATTAAATATCCATGCCACACTGCAGATAAATACTTTAATAAATAAACCCGCTGGAGGGAAGCGAGGGTTTTTTCAGTCGTACCAGTGGAATGACTTTTTCTTCTTGTCTGCATCTCTGCTTCAGACGAGCGAGACATGTCTGAGGAGACGTCTGCAGGTAGACTAGAAGAACACGGGAACACAGCAAGTCAGTCTGAGATATTATTTATTAATGAAAGTGTAAATGATTTTCTGACTGCTGTAGAACTCTATTACAGTTAGCACTGTTAAAGAAACGTATACGTTACGTTAGCTAACGATGCTAACGATCAGACACTGTGTGTCACTGAGGATCGTCTAAAGAACAGTTAGAGGAACGAACCAATCAGGTCTACAGGAATGGAGATGTTACTGATGATCCACTCGAACCACTCGGTCAGGACAGCGTAGTCTACCTCAGGCATCTTCCCACTAATCACACACACACACACACACACACCTAAATAATCCAATAACAGATTATTATGTTTAAACTTGAAGCCAAAGTGATTCATTACATTGACTCAGATGAGTACGGAGCCGCTCTGGTGAAGTCATGAGACCACGACAGTGTAACGCGTGGCCATGAGATACTCTGCTGTGGACACGACTTAACACGATCATACGGAATATGAAATAGGAACTGATTTAGTTTATAACTATTAGGACATATGTATGATTAGCTTTATTTCCTCACTGACACACAGAATAAGTCCCAAAGCACCATCACCCTCTCACATGTGGGGCACGAGTGACCTCATCACCACGCGCCCGGACCTCAGGGCCACAGCACAGTATCTCATCCCACACGTTACTGAGTCGGCCTCCGGAGAGTTTCCCCTCAATGTCACCACAGGGGTCGCCGATCGCTTAGGAAACACACACATTGATTTTCCAACTCTACGCTCTCAAATATATAAAAGTATAAATGGGAAAAAATCAGCTGTTTGGTCATGTTAAAGTAACACTAATCTTTTACCGATAAATAAAAACAGAAATGCACAATAACTAAACAAATAAATACAGACACCAAAAAAGAAACCTGACCTGAAAACAAATACAAAAAGAAAAATTATATAAAGAAAATTAATATACAGAAAGACAAAAAAACAGTAACTAAATCGTACTTATTCACCTTTTATAGAGATTTTCCACAAATATGTACTTTGCGCTGTACAGAGATCTCTCCATCATCCTGACCGGGGCCGTCTGCACAGAGGAAACACAAGGACGAATAAAGCTTCAGAGGGGACGGAGGGGACGGAGGGGCAGTGAGGTGTGAGACAGGAGGGAGCGTACTATTTTGGAGAGGTGATGGTCAAGGACAGTGAGCTGGATGTAGGTCTGCAGTGTGAGACCCCACCTCGTCGGGTCCTCGTACATCAGAGCCTGCAGGAGACACAATCATCATCATCATCATCCTCATCCTCCTCCTCTTTACTCTTTACTTTACTCTAAATCTGAAACTGATTCAGTCACTAATGCACAGTAATCGAACTGTAATCAGAATAACCAGCTGCTCTTATTAATAACTACGGAGACTCGATTTAAAGTGTGTGTGAGATCAGCAGCAACTTCCCCAGACACACACATCCCACACCTGTACAGAGTTACACACTGCAGTGGACAGAAATCTCTCTGCGTGAACATGATCAGGTTCCTCACATTCACACACTCGGACCACGAGATAAAAAGACCTCGAGGTAGTGTGATGCTTTTTAGTGAAATATCCCAGACGTACGGTACGATCTAAGCTCCTGATTAATGTGCTTGAGAGTCGAGCGGCCGCCGGCCGGCCCTGAGCTCCAGCTCCACATTACGGTGAGAGCGATGACGTCGTGTTTCTGTGTGTCCCTGAGATCCTCACACACTTTTAGATTTAATCTACAGACTCGGGGTCAGAGCCTCCATCTGTGCTATTACATCATCCAGAAACGGTTCATACATCAAACCTGATCATTAATCATTAATTGATAACTGATATTAATTAAGGGTCAATAGTTTATCTCTCACCAGTGGATTGTGTCCTCGAACGTTCCTCCATTTGGAAACCGGTTCAGTCAGAACCTGGAAGAGTTTATCAGAGTTAAAGAGTTAACACCTGACCCGAGACCCTGCCCCCTCACACCCCTAACCCTGGCCCAGTGCCCCTACACCCCTCACACACGTCACACACATCACACCCCAACTCCTTATTTATACAAAGAATTATGAGGAAGTATTGCACAAAAATATTATAGACAGTCCTCCACTTCACAGGTGTAACCCAATGCAGGCCACACCCCCTGCACCACGCCCTAGTGTCACCACTGTGCAGGTTAGACAGGTGAGACAGGTGAGACAGGTGAGACGAGGTATTTCTACACTACTGCACAACTTCGCCCCCTGCTGTCAGTTCAGTGTTTCTCACCTCGATGTTGCTGGTTTTGCTGAAATACTCCAAACACGTCGTCTTTCCGCTCGCGATGTTCCCCTCAATGCAAATCTGAAAAAACAAAACACAATGAAGAACTTTCTCTCACTTCACACACAGCTATAACCAACCTGCAGCAAAACACTTCACTGTCCCGCGTCGGGCTGATGATTTATGGGCTGGATTTCACACTGAATTACTCGCAGTTCACACTGTGGGTCAGTCTGTGTGTTACATCATGAGCACAGGAGAGCGTCTCATCATCACAGTCTTATTAAGTGTATATAAATAAATTAGTGAATGAACAGACTGATACAGGACTGAGCACAGCAATCAGATCATCAGTACTACAGGTATACATGAAGGATGTTGAGGATGAGGATGATGATGATGATGAAGTCTGATCATGTCTGTCAGAATTGTTTTTTAAAAAGGAACACATCAGGTCTGGAAAACTGAAACCATCCTCTCTCTGCAGTCTGATAGTGGATGTAAATATTTGCAAATAAGGTTCGCCTGAAGCTCGGCCAGTAGAGACAGAGACGTCACGCAGCTGAGAGACAATTATCATTTATTTAAAAAAAAAAAAACAGAAAACTCACCACTGGTTTTCTGTCCTCACCATCACGCACCAGTTTTCCTTGAGAAGAAGACAACATAATGAAACAAGCTGATCTCAGACCAGCTGCAGATCGACTGTAGAAGTGAGAGGATTTGGGAAGAGAACAGCATAAAGGCCCCGGGGGAGGGGTTCGGGGGTTAGTACATAATGAGCTAATAAATACATGTTTAAAAAGCAGAGAGCAGGGTTAGACCGGGAGACGAGTGTGTGACGGTCACGTGATCATGATAACACACACACACACACACACACACACACACACACACACAAAGTATGAAAATCTCATTATAAAAATAAAGAACATGAGATTATTTATAATATTATTAATAAATAAGCTTTTAATATTGACATGTTGTATAAAGTAGAGGATCTAAAACAACATTCAGATAAAGATTTATATATCAAATATAATAAAATATAAATAGTACTGCATTGAAATCACTACAGGAGACACACACACACACACACACACAGGAGACACACACACACACAGGAGACGCACACACACACAGGAGACGCACACACACACAGGAGACGCACACACACAGGAGACACACACACACACACACACACACACACACACACACACACACACACACACGGAGACACACACACACACAGGAGACGCACACACACGACACACACACACACACACACACACACACACACAGGAGACACACACACACACACACACACACACACACACACAGGAGACGCACACACACAGGAGACACACACACACACACACACACAGGAGACACACACACACACAGGAGACGCACACACACAGGAGACACACACGCACACACACACACACACACACAGGAGACACACACACACACACACACACACACTGGAGTTTACGTAGAGTTTAGCTATAATGTAATTCTTTTTATTCTTGTGAGTTAATAAATAATTGTTGTCAGTCATCGTGTTAATGAAGTGAT
Source organism: Clarias magur (assembly GCA_013621035.1). Lineage (NCBI taxonomy): Eukaryota > Metazoa > Chordata > Actinopteri > Siluriformes > Clariidae > Clarias > Clarias magur. The sequence continues at coordinate 122,837 of QNUK01000834.1, read as the reverse complement.
TCATCAGATGATCTGCTGTAGCCTCAGTCTGTGTGTGTGTGTGTGTGTGTGGTGAAGTTTATGGAGGAGACGTTTAAAGCTCTGAAGCGGAATAAGAGGCGGATTTAAGGCTTTTATTAAAGTCTCTTAATTACTCTGAATGAGTTCTTTACAATAATAATAACAATAACAATAATAATAATAATAATAATAATAATAACAATAACAATAACAATAACAATAATAATAACAATAACAATAACAATAGTGTAGTTGCTCGTCACCTGTCCTGCGCGCGCTGTGGAGCGGACACACACTCACGGCTGGAGGTCTGAAATTAAAACATTTAAAAGTCGCTCGGCATGTGTTCACCAGCCGGATCATCTCTCTCCATCACACACACACACACACACACACACGGTACCGCACGCAGCATGACACTTCCGGGTGGTGCGTCGTTTACCAACGTAATACGTAAAACCCGCGCGTGTGCCAACGTCATACGCACGCGACATCAAAGTAAAAGTCCAGAATACCTGAGAGAGATTCGACACACACACACACACACACCAACCACAGCTGTGTAATAAAGCGCTTTAATGTCTGTATAAATGAACAGTGTGTGTGTGTAGGGGTGCGGAGTGTCACTGTTAAATCCTCCTCCATTACACTGAGTTAAACACTGTGACACATCTGTTGCTCGCGTTTCTAGTTATTTAAATCGGAACAGATATATTTACATCTACATTACAGCATGTGGGTCAGACGGCGTTAACCAGAGCGACTTCATTTTATCTCTTTATACATGTGGGCAGTGCTCGGGGGTGTAGTGGTCATCACCGCCGCCTTGCACCTCAGGCCCTGGGTGTGATTCCTGTCTGTGTGTGTGTGTGTGTGTGTGTGTGTGGAGTTTGCAGGTTCTCGCTGTGCTTGGTGGGTTTCCTCCCACAGTCCAGACACATGCAGTTTAGGCTAATTGGAATTTCAAAGTTGCCTGTAGTGTGTGTGGCCTGTGATGGACTTGTACCCCACCTTGTGCCCGAAGTCTCCTGGGATAGACTCAAGGTCCCCCGCAACCCTGAATACAGTATAAAGCAGTATAGAAGATGAGCGAGTGTACATGTGTGCAATTGAGGGTCAAGGGCTTCAAACCTGGGACCTTCCCAACCGTAGTCCAACGCCTTAACCATATAAATTTACCTTATTATAAAGCTATTTTATTTCTTAAAAAAGAAATAATCTGAAAAGGGTTCCAGGGTACTCGGGGCACGAGGCGGGGTACACCCTGGATGTGGTGCCAGTCCATCACAGGGCACACACACACACACACACACACACAAACACACACAGGCATTTTTATAACACCAATTAGCACAATCTGCATGTCTTCAGACTTTGGGAGGAAATCAGAGGAAACCCACAAGCACATGGAAAACTCCACACACATAGACACACACACACATAGACGCACACAGCCCCAAAGCAGAACTCAAACCCTCAGTCCTGGAGATGCCAGACCACAGTGCTAACCACTATACCACTGTGCCGCCCACTGATTCATTTATTTCTCTTAATTACTCTGTATGTTTTGATCTCAACTGCATACACTTGTTTGCATTCTATGTTGTGTGTGTGTGTGTGTGTGTGTGTGTGTGTGTGTGTGTGTGTGCGTGTGCGTGCGTGCGTGTGCGTGTGTGTGTTGTAACATCAAAAAATGTAAATACATTTATAGAGGAATGCAGAGGTCTTATTCTACATGTTATAAACTTTTGCACAAGTGATGAGTGTACAAGTATGCGCATTAAAATAGAAACGTGTGCAATAATATTATTTATGTGTCTAATGAATGTCCTTATAGGGCTTTTTGTGTGTGCGTGGGTTGGGGGAGGGGGTCTGAATTAAAATCCTAATTTGTGTATTTTGTTTTCAAAAGTAAAATGTTTTAGCTTATAAAGGAGAAAACAGACTTCAGTACTTTCTACTGTTCAGCAAACACTAAACTAATTCACATCTAACACTCATGCAATGCTCATTTAATGCTAACACTTATAGAGTGATGGACCTGAGACTGTGATGTGTCATGAGGTGTCAGGTTCTCAGTTCATATTCCGGTTATACGAGTGTGTAACAGTTCCTGTGTTTAGTTCTCATTTAGAGGAAGGAACTTTTGTGTGGTTTGGTTTGGACACATGATCACACTTTTAAATGAGACGTATTCTCAGGTACAGCTGACTGAAGCTGCTTTATCTAAGCACAAGTCCATCAGCTCCCCATTGCACATTCTAAGAAAGCAGACGTCAGCGTCTCACTTCCTGTTTCTACTTAATGAAACTAAATTACAGAAGAGAACGAAGTGTTGAGAGACTGGTAAAGAGATTGTCAGTGTTTTTAGTTTAATGCAAAATTTTTATCTTTTCATGAAGAGCAAACTTTACACACACGCGCACACTCGCACACACACACACACGTGTGTTCTTCATTTCACAGAGCAATAACAAGTTGTGTGTGTGTGTGTGTGTGTGTGTGTGTGTGTGTGTGTGTGTGTGTGTGTGTGTGTGTGTGTGTGCACGTATGGTACAGCACACAAGTTATTTCTTCACATTGTCAGATCAAAACTACAGATGGGTTGCCTCATGCTCTGTTTCCTGTAGCATAGAGAACATTTTAACAGCTTTTTTTTTATTATCAGGAAGTCACATTGTGTGTGAGAGAGAAATAGAGAGAAAGCAAGAGAAAGAAATAGAGAGAAAGAGAGAGAGAAAGAGAGAGAGAGAGAGAGAGAGAGAGAGAGAGAGATGGAGGAGAAGCAAAATATTACGGTCAGATTTGTGGAGTTGGATTTGCCATTCCTTAAGTCCAAACGAGGTTTACTGAAAATCGCAGAACTGGTGAGAGCATGATGCTTCCCTATTTAACAACAAGTACAATGTTTCCTTTCTAACTCACAAATTTATCTGATTATAGTTATACTGAATGTTGTGCATGCTGAAATCTGTTCTTTTCTTATAATATTATTAAAATAATAGCAGCTATCAACACTCGTTCCCTCAACAGCCTTCTTTATTCTCTCTTTAAATAAATTGATAAGACTAAGATTTTTGCAGTTTGTCTTTTTTGTTGTTGCAGAGCACTGACACTGGAGAATCCTTCCAGTTATGTGAAAGTAATGAATGTTCTCTATGACTGAGTTGTTAATATAAAAACAATAACGTATTAGAAAGAGTGTGTTCATCATAACTAACCCTGTGATTTCCAGCTGCACTGCTGTCAGAGCTGCTGCTATAGAGAACTAATCAACATTTAAATTTCTCTTCCTCTGTAGGTGGTGCTGTTTATGGCGTTTGTGAGTTTCACAGCAGCGGCACGGCCGGCCTACATCTCAGCCACGTGTTTGGAGTTCTTCATCACGCTCGCTCTGCTCATCCTCTATCTGCTGAAACTCCACAAATCACTCAGCTTCTTCTTCTGGCCTCTGATAGTGAGCATGTCATGTTGATCACTAGCTTACCTGGTCTGTGTGTTCTGGTGTTAAGGACAGTTTTAGTGCTGATATTAATGATGTTGAGGTCGTATTACAAACACTTAGTAATTTGGGGGCGGAGTTTTTGTGTCTCAACTCATCCAGTAACACAGACCAGTGGTTCCCAGCCAGGGTCCTGGAGGAACCCCTGATGTAGCTGATCAGCTAATTAACAGCCTTCTCTTCATTTGATGTTGGGGGGGGGGGGGGGTTGGAGACACTGGAACGGGAATGGGGTTCTCTTTCAGGACCAGACTGGAGCCCCTGACATAGATGATGTTCATTTCAGAGTTTGGATCAGTTGGAACAATGTCTGTTTGTTTTGTTTACAGGACGTCTTAAACTCTTGCTTTGCTGCGCTCTTCTTGTGTATCATCAGCCTGGTGGCCGTGTCCACATTCACTACTGAGGGCACTTTAGTGGGAGGGGTGAGTTTACCAACAGCAACAACAATAATAAATGCAATTTATTTTAAATGCATGTTTCTGTTTCCTTAAATATTTTTTTATTGTTTTGAAACTTTGTAAAGGTTCAGGGTGGAGTTAAAGAAATGGAGGGGTAAAGGCAGAGTTATATATGGGTTATAAAGATTATGGTTATTTTTGGGGTGGGGTCGTGGTTGGTGCTGTGGGAATGATTGTGGGTGGGACCATGACAGTGATTTATTCCTTTTCTAATACCCTAATAAGTATTTTTAAACAATATCACACTGGAGGCCATGCTGTTGTATTGGACAGCAGCATGACTGTGATGCAGTGATTATCAAAACTCATGAAAAGCCACTTTTTCATAAAGATTGCTCGGTTGGAATTAACTGTTGTGTAAAAGTGATTAAACTCCAGACTTAATGGAATCTGTGTAGCTTGCTTGTGCAATAAGGTTAGGCTTAAAAAATGCATAAAATGCAGCAAAATTGATATGATATTCTTGTGTGAAGTTGATTGTTTGGTAGCTGTACCTGCAGCAGAATAATACATTTGATATGCACAGAAAAAAGACAGATAAGATTCCTAAACAACTGGAAGGTCTTCACCAATATGTAGTGTAAATAATATAAAACTACTACAATGAATTTGAATTAGATTCAGTTAAAGTACAAAAGTCTATTTAAATTATGAACTACACGTTCACTGCTTTAGTTTATTTCTCACTACATTTTCTTTTGATGTTTATCATACCTAAATTATAATGAATTAGCCTAATGAATAATGTCTGATACTGAGACTGTGTAAACATGGCTATTTTAACTTTGTGTGTGTGTGTGTGTGTGTGTGTGTGTGTGTGTGTGTGTGTGTAGCTCATGGGTTTTGTGGCTGTAGTGTTGTGGTGTGTGGATGGTTTCTTTATCTTCAGGAAAATCACCTTTAACCAGATGAGCAGTTCAGCACCTCATTAACACTGTCCACACACACACACACACACACACACACACACACACACACACACACACACACACACACACACACACACACATACACACACACACACACACACTGTCTACAGTATAATTGTCCTGCCTGCATATTGTTTCAAACAAATATATTAACAATAAATATGATCTAATGTTCTATACCTCCTGTTCATTTGAGTATATAGAGCATAGAGTGTAGCTCCAGTGTGTACTGTACATGTATAGTTTCAGTGTATCTACAGACGGCCATATACAGTTTCCACACATAGGGAAAATAAGAAACTATTTATTTATATAATATGCTTTACATATGCGACTGTTTCCTGACCCAGCCAGCAGTACGATTTCAATTCTTTGCTCTTTTGTCAAATGCATCTTGTTAAGTGTATCTGAAACATTTTTCTTTAATGATGTTTAACAATTTAAACATGTTTTTAAAAAATCCTATGTATAGAAACTTATGATCCACCCTGTATGTAGTATAGTTTGAGTATAGTTATGTTCCTCCTCACTGAGACATGTGTGAGCTCCTCTCTCTCTCTCTCTCTCTCTCTCTCTCTCTCTCAATAAAGTCACTCAGACATCTCGGATGTTTCTTTGCGTTTTATTTCTTTTTTCTTCATGAGTCGGAGTCGATTCAATCAAACGAACCGATACCGAACCGAATGATGCTCGTGCAGCTGCGCCCCTTTTCCAGATGCGCCGTTTCCGCTGTGTGTGTGTGTGTGTGTGTGTGTGACTCTCTCTCTCTTTCTCTCTCTCTCTCTGTTCGTTTCCGTTTCCGTGCACTTTTCCTCTGTAACAGAAGTTGAGAGTCAGTATAAAGTGTGTGTGTGTGTGTGTGTGTGTGCAGTGCGCGGTGTGTGTGTGTGTGTGTGTGTGTGAGTGCGCGCGCGGTGGTTCTGATGGGGGACATGGAGACAGGGGAGCGGGTCGAGTCCCGCGGGGCCGGAGTCTTCTCCCTCCTGGTGAATAAGGAGCTGCTCGGCTCCCGGAAGGGGCAGCTGTTACTGGCGGAAGTGGTGAGAGACATTTATTACTGACTTTATATTCACATTCCATATAGGCTCAGAAACCCGGAAAGAAACTCATGAAAGTTTGTGCATGACTTTGCTGTGTGTGTTTTTAGGGTGTTGCGTGGGTAGGTGTGTGTGTGTGTGTGTGTGTGTGTGAGAGAGAGAGAGAGACACTGAAGTTATCTGTTGAATATCAGGAACAGTAAAGAACAGCATCATGATCTTCATCTCCATTCGAGTCAAAACTACTGAATAGAGCATTAGATTTAATAATAATAATAATAATAATAATAATAATAATAATAACTGGAGCAGTTGTGAGCTCGTTGACTTTACAGGACAGTCACGTGATGTGAAATTCACACGTGTGCTTTTTACACACGTCATGTCACGTTGTGTGATGTTCTGGGCGGCAATGAGCTGAAAGTCACCATCAAGTGAGCACATGTTAAATAAGTTTAATGGCTTAAACACACACACACACACACTTTCCTTATTCAGTCCCTTATGAAGGAATGTTCCACTGTGTGCATTCCAAAAAGTTCCATAATCATCCTCTGTGCAGAAAGACACGGATGATGTGACGCCCCGAGGCGTTTTGCTGATCGTGGACGCAGAACTCGCTGCTCACGGGAAGAACATGATCTCACTGAAACCTTTCATTTCACCCAAACATCAGCACATCCATGTTTATCTGGACTCTCAGGGACAGGAAGTACGTCCCTTTATGGGAAGCATGTGTTTTTCCCCTTCTGACTCACCACATGGCCTCGTGCTGTTAGGAAATCTCCTCACAACACCATCATTGTGTTCTACAGCTTTAAACAGGACTTCACATAATAAACACTAACTGAACACACACGACACATCGGGGACCGGACTCTGCACTCTCCCTGGTCAGAAGGAGGCGCTTCATTCTCAGCAGCATAGCGCAGGTTTATAGAGAGATGGATATTAATGTGCTCACTCTATACATTATGGTTTCTATAGTAACAGCTCATTGACAGGGGCGTGTCCAGAGCATGCACCACGGATAATAAACAGCTTTTAAAACATTTGTAGTTTTCTTTAAAGAGATGTTTCTGTGGAAGGAGTCTCCAGTGTCAGCACTGTGGAACAGTCAGGAGTAAAGCTGGGACTTTTCCCCACGTCTTCAGGACAGAGGAGTGTACACTTCTATGCGATTTATCAGCAGGCGTAACACATTTGTGTGCGTGCGAGTTATTAAATGGAAGCTATAATGTGAGTGACAACTTAAAATTGTTGGTACCCTTCGGTCAGTGAAAGAAAAACTCACAATGGTCACATAAATAACTTTAATCTGACAAAAGTAATAATTTAAAAGAATTCTATGAATGTTAACCAATGAAAGTCAGACATTGCTTTTCAACCGTGCTTCAACAGAATTATTTAAAAAAATAAACTCATGGAACAGGCCTGGACAAAAATGATGGTACCCCTAGAAAATACTGAAAATAATGTGACCAAAGGGACATGTTAATTCAAGGTGTGTCCACTAATTAGCATCACAGGTGTCTACACTCTTGTAATCAGTCAGTGGGCCTATATATAGGGCTCCAGGTCGTCACTGTGTTGTTTGGTGACATGGTATGTACCACACTCAACATGGACCAGAGGAAGCGAAGGGATTCTAGAGAGAAACGTGCTGGCCAGTGTCAGAAAGCTGGGTCTCAGTCGCAGGTCATGGGTCTTGCAACAGGACAATGAGCCAAAACACACAGCTAAAAACACCCAAGAATGGCTAAGAGGAAAACATTGGACTATTCTAAAGTGGCCTTCTATGAGCCCTGACCTCAATCCTATTGAGCATCTTTGGAAGGAGCTGAAACATGCTGTCTGGAAAAGGCACCCTTCAAACCGGAAACAACTGGAGCAGCTTGCTCATGAGGAGTGGGCCAGAATACCTGCAGAGAGGCGCAGAAGTCTCATTGACAGTTACAGGAATCGTGTGATTGCAGTGATTGCCTCTAAAGGTTGTGCAACAGACTATTAAGTTAGGGGTGCCATCATTTTTGTCCAGGCCTGTTCCATGAGTTCATTTTTTTTTTATAATTCCGTTGAAGCATGGTTGAAAAGCAATGTCTGACTTTCATTGGTTAACATTCATAGAATTCTTATTTATTATTACTTTTGTCAGATTAAAGTTATTTCTGTGACCATTGTGAGTTTTTCTTTCATTGACCGAAGGGTACCAACAATTTTGTCCACATGTGTAAGTAAATTGAATATATATATACATTGAACTATTGGCAGTTTGCTGTGGTATAAGTTTAATAAAACATCAGGGACATTAATGAAAAAATGTCATTTCTAGTTTTTAGGAATTCCATAGAAATGTAATTTAGCTTTGCAGTGGAAATTTATATGAAAAGTGGTCAAAATTAAAGTTGAGTGGGCCTGGGGCGGAGTTAGTGCATGTCAAGACAGGTAGGTTGTTATGGTTGTTTCCTTACACAGCGTGGACACACAGATCAGCCATAACATTATGACCACCTGCCTTCCCACCAGAACAGTGATGCGCTGCGCGTTCGACACTTCACACAGGCCTGCGTGGCGGAGCAACAAACCTGGCAGCATAAAGAGTTTCATAAGAAAGTGTCTGCTGCATCTAATACTGTACATTCATGTGCATGTTACTGCGCTGATACTGAGAGAATACAGGAAGTGATGTGCTCCTGTGCGCCCCCTACTGTCAGGATTAAAAACATTTAATGCAAACTTTTCTGAGCTCTATATGTTGATGTTATTGTGCTCACACACTTTCGTCAATGCTGAGTGTCTCAGTCGTATCTGCAGCGTGACCGGCAACCTTGGCAAGAACGTTTTGTTCACAGTTAAATGAAAGTTTAAGATGATTTGTACTAGGATGGTTGGATTCGAGCAACAATAAACTATAAAGCGTTAGGAGCAAACAGTAACGTGTGGCCAGAGGCAGAACTGAAAAGTGTGAACTCACTGTGAGCGAGACGTGGAAGTGAAGGTGAAGAAGCAGCAGGCAGGAAAAAACTGAATAATACAGAATTCTAACACATTTGAGGGAAGGAACCAGAAAAATCTAAATCAGGGGAATATTATGAGGGTGTCTACAGACATAAACACACAAACTAATCAAGGACTAAACACAAAACAGGTGAACGGCAGTGAGAGGAAGGGGCGGAGACCCGAATAGATCCAAAATAAAAGCACAAGCGCTCAGAGTTCAGTTAGTTTCGTTTAATTTGTATAGCGTTTTAACTTGTTCATTGTTGCAAAGCATCTGTACAGAATTTATAATGAGAACGATCAGATGGTCCCTGACGAACGAGTCGAGGGCGACGGTGCTGAGGGAAAAACTCCCTGAGATGGTGACAGAAAGGAACGTTGAGAGGAACCGACAGGGAACCCATCCTCTTCTGGGTGATAGCGGAGAGCAGGGACTGATCCGCACTCACACTGCACAGTGAGACACAAACACACACACACAAGTTTACAGGGCTACAGCGCTTACAGAGGAAGAGACATGGGCGTGGCTTCTACATACACATGGAGTAGAGCATCGTGTGTCTGAGTTCCTTCAGTTTAAACGTCACTGTGTCTCCAGAGCAGCAGTGTGAGACGCTTTAACACGACGTGAAGAAACGTTTACAGAAACACACTCTTTCCTAGGTTCTGCTTAACCACTCTGTCTGTGTGTGTGTGTCTGTGTGTTTTTCCTCCAGGTTTCATCCTTCATCAGTTTCGTGTGTTTTTGTGCTTCGACAGCAGCATCGTTCGTCACCGCGCCCCTGCTCGCCTTCATCTCCGCTCTACTCATCCTCTTCGCTCACGTCATCAAATTTCACCAAAGATTTAAGGGCTTTCACTGGCCACTGATGGTGTGAGACACACACACACACACACACACAATTTATTTGTATATTTGAACATTATATTTGTCTACTTAGAAACAGCAGAATTAGTGATTTCATGAACATTATTATATATTTTAAATGATTTTATAGCAACTTTATATTCTGTCATTTCAATTAACAAGCACTGTTATTATTATTATTAGTAGTAGTAGTAGTAGTAGTAACGATATCAGTTAATTAATATCATTATAATATATCAGATTATTTATTAGTTTATTCCTCAGTATGATTTTGGTTTGTACATGTTTGCGTTCTTTGAGTCTGTACTCTACAGTATTTCCGTGAGTGTGTTATAAAAGAGTTTGCAAAGAAACAAGTAAAAATTCATTAATATGTATATTCGTGTATTACATATTACTACATTTGGAGCAACATTGATTATAAACCATTCAAACATATTGAATCATAAATTAATATTAAATAATAAACAATAATATAATTGGTAATAAATATTAAATTTGAAAGTTAAATGTAGGAACAAACCCTAACCTTTAGAATGT
>QNUK01000834.1:45000-110000 GCA_013621035.1 Clarias magur | reverse complement strand
CCGTACACTCGAGCCTGGACTCCTCCTGCAGCGTTTGACACAGAGCGTTGTGTGAGGAGCCGACTGAAGAACTCTACAGAGTTTCATTTTTTAAATCAGTGAAATTTTTTATCTACCAAGAGGCTGATTTACATCTAAATATGGGAAGCTTTTCAAACAACGCTGTGTGTGTGTGTGTGTGTGTGTGTGTGTATGTGATAAGTATACCTGTTACGTGTACAGTGATATAACAGACGCGCGCATGTGAAGGATATCCTAAACTGACCACTGCTTTATTTCTTTCGTTGTTTTGCACCATAAATCTGAATTATAACTGAGTTGATGTGAATGTTTGTCCTGACAGACGGGTGTCTGGTCACATCCCACTGTTTGATCACGTGTGTTTGTGTGTATTTGTGTGCCAGTCCCAGTGACTGTATACATCACTCTCATCGTGTGGTTCGATGGATTTACACGTATTAGCTTAAGGTGGCTCTTTGACTCAAGGCAGTGAGTGCAGCGTTACTGATGAATACGTCACATGCTCAGTTCATGAAGTCAGACAGTCAAGTGATGATTTGACGTAGCATGAAGCTGCCTTGGTTTTTGTCTGCGCTTTATGTCACTCATGATTTTGCTGGTTGTAATAGCGCCACAATGAGCTGCAGCTGAGACTCAGAATAAACTGGAGTAACTGCGTGAAGTTCCACACTGAGGGTCTGTTAGAACCGTGTCCAGCAGAACACAACACGGCTTTATTACAGAACTTCAGATACACTTCATTTATCATGAGGAAATGATCTGGGGTGATATCAGGGTCAACTGAACGTAATAAACTTAAGCGCTATTACGAGTCTGTCTCGTGCCTGACATTACAAAGGGGCGGGGTTTATGCTGTACTGCAGTCAGCCACCAGAGAGCGCCAGAGACATCACAGCATACAGCCGCTGGTGTGTCCAGTCACTGGTCTGTCTCTAGAACGACTCTATTACTGCTCTATAACTTGATGTTGATGTTGCATGATTTACATCATTTCATTTTAGTACATGCTTAATGTCTCAGTATTTTCTGATTGTTTGAAACTGGTTTGTTTAATAAAACAATAAGAAATATAAATGTTTCTGTGTGTGAGTGTAAGTTAGAAAATCTAATTTAAACACTACATTTGAATCCCCCAATTGAAAAAATCATCCATTTGAAGAAGTGATTTTACATGAAAAAAAGATGCCTGGATTCAGTCCAAATTTATTTATTTCACAAATGAACACAGAATTTCTGCAAAATGTGTTTCTGTAAATCGACAAACAGCTCCATAAATAGAAAAATACAGAATCTGAGTGCGGCTGTGTTTAAACCATCACAGTGTCGGATTATTAAACCTCAGATTTCAGACGTCGACTAAAAGGGATAAATAATCAAAGGATAAAATAAGCATTAATAGATAATATTATAACACCTCAGTGTAGAGGAGTGTTTCATTAAACAATCAGAGTATAAACCACAACAAGAGATAAAATCACACACCCACACACACCCACACACACACACACACAGTGTTGCTGTAGAGAAATGTACCTTCATTAAAACAGTCCTTCGATTGTCCTTCAAAATATTCACACAGTTTTGTCCTTTAAAAAATCTAAATTACTAATATAGTTGTAAGCAACGATGACGGGCCCAAGCACCCTGTGCCATCGCCACCCCGGGCGCACCGCACAACCTGTGTTATTTGTGTGTGTTAAGACCTTGAAAAAGCCATCGCTCACCTGAATGTGATGTCACTTAACGTGTCACTGAATATAAAGTCACTCAATATAATGCCACATAGAAAGTTATTAATCATTTGTCGGTGTAAGTTTATCACGGCCGAGCCGTTTGAGATTTCAAAAATCCCTCTACAATTTTGCATCCTCAATGTCTTTAGATCACATCGGCCCGGTTCGGTGACGATCGTATAATTTCCCTAGGAGGAGTATTTCAAAATCCATCGGAGGCGTTTTGCGAACGACCCAAAATAACCGGCCTCCTGTTGAGTTAAGACCAGGAGTTATTCGGCTCAATAAGCTCTAAATTTGTACAAAGTTTCGTGTGCCTACATGAAAGTGTGTATGAGCTAGGCAGCAAAATCTTGTGTGGGCCCCCTGGGGTCCCGGGGCCACAAAACAACCTGTCTGCTAAGTTTCATGAGTTTTTGAGCATGTTAAGAAAAGTCCAAAAGGTTGCAAAAAACAACAAGAGGGTCCTGCGCATCTTATAGTGCTTGGGCCCTAATAAGCTGATTTTAGGCTCCATCTCAAATCACACTGTTACACTACAAACTCTGTAGTGCACTTTATAGTACCTAAATATTTGTAGTGCAGGAATGTTTCAATGATTTAAAATCATCTCTTTTTTTATGATATGCTAGTCAGTAGTTTAAGCGACTAGCCCTGTTGACATCCATTACTGTATTTTGCAGATGTCTGCTAACATGATGACTCCGCCCATTTCTCTATGTAAAGCAGGCCAATCATAAACGCTGCTACCTAATTCACACACTAACTGTACAAATGCTAGCAAGCAGATACTAGCAGACAAAATGGAGAAAACTGCGCAAAACACATCATCAGCATGAAAGCACTGTGTTAAATCTCTCACTCTCTCCTCAATAAACTATTGCTTTTTACTTGAACTTCAGCCTTGTTTTCTAGCACAAAGCTAACACTCAGCATAAACTCTCTCAGGAGGCAGAGTGACGGTCAAGTGAGTGTTATTGCTTTAAAATCTATTAAAACTCGTACAAGGGGACAGAAGAAACACTGCAAGAATGACATCATTATGACATCATCACACAAACACACCACAGAATCAATCAAAGTATAAATACACTGAATTTTGAACATACACACACAAAATGTAAAACATAAAATTAGTACCAAATGAACAAAGTCTGGTCCAAAAATATTAAGAAAAAATAAAGATAAAAAACAAGCAAACAAACAAAGAGATTTTCAGCTGGCTATTAAAGTATTTAAATTGATATTAGGTTCATTTGTCTTCATTCACTTTACTTCACGTTTTTTTTAACATCACAGACATTTGTTTCTTTCGTACCTCTGTATTGTAATGTGTGAACAGCGCAGGTGCTAGCAGCTAGAAACTCACACACGCTGTTAGCTAGCACCAATCCAAAATAGTGACTCGCTAAATGCTAATAACCCTACCGTAGCTAACAGCCCAAGTGTGTAGAACTAGCATGGGAACTTGTAACTAGCCCTTAATATCCAGTTGGAATGCTAAAGACTAGCACTGACTATGAGTAACCTAAAGCTGGAACAAACACTAGTAACTAACTGATACACACGCAGGAACGAAAATCACACCCAGGCTCACGACTAATCACTAATGCTAATGACTGGAACAAATGCTAGCTAATAGCCCAAGTGTGAGTAACTAGCCCAAACACTAGCAACTAGCCCTTGATAAAACAGATTAAGAAATTATTCCACACGTTAGCAACTAGCATGAGTGACAGTAAATGCTGGTGAATCAAACACTAGAAACTAGCGCAAAAGATCCAGACTCAGCATTAACGCTCAAGAATAAATGGCAAACTACAGAAATGGAAAAAAAAAGTAGAATTAAAACTCAGAAATCTAAAAAAAATATATATATTTTGAGATGAAGTATAAAGACACACACACACACACACACACACCTCTTCAGAATTAGTACCGCATTAATGTTTATGAATTGGTTTTTAAAACATTTGGTCCCCATTTAACCTTCAAAATGTAATGTGTAGTGTGTGTAGTGTGTGTAATGTGGAGTGTGTGGAGTGTGTGTAGTGTGTGTAATGTGGAGTGTGTGTAGTGTGTGTAATGTGGAGTGTGTGGAGTGTGTGTAATGTGTATTGTGTGTAATGTGTATTGTGTGGAGTGTATGTAGTGTGTGTAATGTGGAGTGTGTGTAATGTGTAGTGTGTGTAGTGTGTGTAATGTGGAGTGTGTGTAGTGTGTGTAATGTGGAGTGTGTGTAGTGTGTGTAATGTGGAGTGTGTGTAGTGTGTGTAATGTGGAGTGTGTGTAGTGTGTGTAATGTGGAGTGTGTGTAGTGTGTATAGTTATATACAACAGTATGTAATAAAGTAATACAGTAATTATGCAACTTCAATAATTAAATTCTCAATATACACATCACCAAGACGTCATATGAAGTGTGTTTGTGTGATTAATGTGTGTTTAATAATGTATGTCTTCATCAGTCTGGTTAGTGTGTGTGTGTGTGTGTGTGTGTGTGTGTGTGTGTGTGTGTGTGTGTGTTTTATTCGGGCCGTGCCTCCACTTCACTGCGTGATGCTGTCCTGGCACGTGTGTACTCGCTGGCCTGAGGGGGGCGCTGGCCTCCTGAACGCCACTGTCTCACACACACGCCTGTGTTCACGCCATACACCAGCATCACCACAAAGCCAAAGATCTATAACACACACACACACACACACACACACACACACACACACACACACACACACACAGATTTATGTAGATATGCAGCCCAGCTAAAAAATCTAAATCAAAAGATCTTTGCTCTAATTACAGATTGATAAGTTATACAACGTCACAACATTTATTTCCATTCAGAGTGGCATTAATTTCTCTCCCAGATCTCGTACTGATGATGTGAGAGTCGGAGCGCTGTGTGAAGTCTTCTTCAGCACGTCACAAAGACTCTCA
The DNA here is from genome assembly GCA_013621035.1 of Clarias magur. NCBI lineage: Eukaryota > Metazoa > Chordata > Actinopteri > Siluriformes > Clariidae > Clarias > Clarias magur. The sequence goes on along the minus strand of QNUK01000834.1, from coordinate 105,309 downwards.
CTGGGGTTAACGTCAGGACTCTCTTACTGTCCAGTTCATTCATGTTCAGTGTAAATGATTCCTCGTGCTCCCAGAGCCGCTCTCTCATCAAGAAGAAACCCTCCTTAGATGTGATGTGCTGGTGATTCAGTACATTCAGGTGGTCATGTGACTTCATGTTATCTCCACATAACGTTGCTGAGTGTCGACCTGAGCGACTGAAGCGACCCCAGATCATAACACTGTCTCCAGAGACTTGTACAGTGGACGCTATGCATGATGGGAGCATCGCTTCATGCGCTTCCCTTCTCACCCTGACACGCCCATCACTCTGGAATAGACTCAGTCTGGACTCATCAGGTCACATGACTTTTTTCCAATCGCTTCAAAGTCCAAGACTTGTTTCTGATGAGTCTTAATAACGAGTGGTTTTATTATGGACACAGCTGTTTAGTCCCAATCCTGTGTGTTCTCATCACTCTGTGTGTGTGTGTGTGTGTGTGTGTGTGTGTGTGTGTGTGTGTGTGTGTGTGTGTGTAAATGCTCACTATTAAACATACTGTATCCGTGAGTTCAATCAGTTTTTTTTTCTTCTTAAGGACTTCACTAAGTGTGTAAGTGATCTCCCATCACACGCATTAAATCTTTTCCCGAACACATTTCTTCCTCGATGATGATGATGATGACGGTCAGCGCTGTCCTTCCAGTTTTTATAAAAAGCGTTTTGCAGTTCTTAACCCAATGTTGGTAACATTTCCTTAGTTGTTTTCTTTGCTTTGACCATAATTTGACACTTCTGAAAGAGAGAATATCTTAGCCACGCCCACAGGACATGACCTCTGACGTGGTTGTTTAGGAGATGAGAAGCTCCTCACTGCATCAGTTAGAGTTAAATAACGGAGCCGTATTAATCACTGCAGTAATTATTAAACAGAACACTCTTAAATATTCACTTATCATAATGAGTAATTTAATGAGTAATGAATAATTAAATGAGTAATTAAATGAGTGATAAATAATTCAATAATTAATTAAATGATTAATGAATAATTAAGTGAGTAATGTGGTTACCACGGCAGCTATTTCTGCTCCACTCTTGTGATTGAGCGCCGCTAACACCACTGAGGCGATGAAGAACAACAGCGTGCAACACACTGCATTTATCAGGTCCTGTACACAAAACACACACACACACACACACAGATCAAAATCAAATGTTTCAGATTATTTAATTACATCATTCAGATCTGACAATCCTGTTAAAACATTAAAAGCTGTACTTATTGCAATATTCACAGTCTGCCAACAGGTGGCGCATTAACACTAAACTAACAAGAAAAAAACACTTTAAATTGCAGTTACTTCATTTATTTATTTTTAATAATAAAGGTGTATAATACTACTAAAGATCAAAAAGACAAATAGATTAATATTCATTTTGCAGTTTTTTTGTTGTTGTTTGTGTAAGAAACAAACATGTACTGTATACACACATGCACACGCACACACACACACACACACACAATGGTTCCAGTTGGCTGGTTATCCCAGCGTGTGGCCGAACATGTGATGCGAAGGACTGAACACACAGTAGTGTCACATGACCCTGTGCCTGTCTCTCCGTCCCTCTCACTCTCACTCTTTTCTTCACACACTCTCCCTCTCTCTTCTTGGGTTTCACAGAGTTTTGCTCAGCTTATAATAAAAGTCAAAGCCCTCCTGTCTCATATAACACACACACACACACACACATCAGTGTTATATGGGATGACTGTGTGTGTAACACGCTGTGTGCTTGTACCAGTTGATTCCTCTCCTCGGTTTGTGTTTCCTCAGTAGTTCTCTCCTGGGCGTGTCCGCTGTACATCACCTGACCCTGACCTGGACCTCGACCGGTTTATGTTTTTGTCCTGACTGCTACTGTCAGCTCTTCATACCCGTCCTTACACCTGTAGATGCATTATATTGCCTGAAGTATTCACTCCCCATCCAGATCTTTGAGTTCAGGTGTTCCAGTCACTCCGTGGTTACAGGTGTGTAACATCAAGACATGCAGAGCGCTTTTACACATTTGTGAAAGAAAGTGTGGATTTGAGGAGCTCAGTGAATTCCAGTGTGATGTTGTGATAGGACGCCACCTGTATAAGTATAAGTCCAGTCGTAAAATTTCCTCTCTACTAAATATTCCAAAGTCGACTGTTAGTGGTTTTATAACAAAGTGGAAGTGACGTAAAATCACTTGTGACGAAACGCTGGAGCTTGGTGAAGGAAGGCATGTTTATAGCTGCTATAACAGAAGTGAGAACAGGAGCGCACTCGTCTCAATGAAATTACACAACATAACTACACACACACACACACACACACACACAGTGTAAATTTTTTTTATTACATAATTCTACAGAAGTGTTATATTATCAGCTACCTGTTTATTAGTGTGTGTGTGTGTGTGTTTGTGTGTGTGTGTGTGTGGGTTCAGAGTGAACATCACACTGAGAAAAAGGAGAAGCTGGGATTACACACTGTCTCACTCTGAGTGTGTGAGTGTGTGAGGTTCAGCAGGAATTCTGACCAGTCAGGAACGTGATCATTATACAGAAAAAAATCCTTCAGTGTGTGTGTGTGTATGCGTGAGTGTGTGTGTGTGTGTGTGTGTGTGTGTGTGTGTGTGTGTGGTTTTGGTTGGATGGGAAAATGTCCTTTAGGAATGTGCAGCTCTCTGGAAATAAAAGTTTTCACTTTTTCACTGTTATTGTGAGAGAACGAAAGATCAGAGTTACATTCTGTTACAGAGAGGAAAGAAACTTCATCAGTGTTTTTATCCCTAAAACATCCAACAACTTAAGCAACATCCAACATACATTACATCATTACATCACCACATCATTACATCATCAGATCATCATGGCGTGTGATGGTTTATACTGGTGTATGATGGTGTGTGATGGTTTATACTGGTGTAAGATGGTATGTGATGGTTTATAGTGGTGTAAGATGGTGTGTGATGGTTTATACTGGTGTATTATGGTGTGTGATGGTTTATACTGCTGTATGATGGTGTGTGATGGTTTATACTGGTGTATGATGGTGTGTAATGGTTTATACTGGTGTATGATGGTGTGTGATGGTTTATACTGGTGCATGATGGTGTGTGATGGTTTATACTGGTGTATGATGGTGTGTGATGGTTTATACTGGTGTAAGATGGTGTGTGATGGTTTATACTGGTGTATGATGGTGTGTGATGGTTTATACTGGTGTATGATGGTGTGTGATGGTTTATACTGGTGTATGATGGTGTGTGATGGTTTATACTGGTGTAAGATGGTGTGTGATGGTTTATACTGGTGTATGATGGTGTGTGATGGTTTATACTGGTGTAAGATGGTGTGTGATGGTTTATACTGGTGTATGATGGTGTGTGATGGTTTATACTGGTGTATGATGGTGTGTGATGGTTTATACTGGTGTATGATGGTGTGTGATGGTTTGTACTGGTGTAAGATGGTGTGTGATGGTTTATACTGGTGTATGATGGTGTGTGATGGTTTATACTGGTGCAAGATGGTGTGTGATGGTTTATACTGGTGCATGATGGTGTGTAATGGTTTATACTGGTGCATGATGGTGTGTGATGGTTTATACTGGTGTATGATGGTGTGTGATGGTTTATACTGGTGTATGATGGTGTGTGATGGTTTATACTGGTGTAAGATGGTGTGTGATGGTTTATACTGGTGTATGATGGTGTGTGATGGTTTATACTGGTGTATGATGGTATGTGATGGTTTATACTGGTGTATGATGGTGTGTGATGGTTTATACTGGTGTATGATGGTGTGTGATGGTTTATACTGGTGTATGATGGTGTGTGATGGTTTATACTGGTGTATGATGGTGTGTGATGGTTTATACTGGTGTAAGATGGTATGTGATGGTTTATACTGGTGTAAGATGGTGTGTGATGGTTTATACTGGTGTAAGATGGTATGTGATGGTTTATACTGGTGTAAGATGGTGTGTGATGGTTTATACTGGTGTATGATGGTGTGTGATGGTTTATACTGGTGTATGATGGTGTGTGATGGTTTATACTGGTGTATGATGGTGTGTGATGGTTTATACTGGTGTAAGATGGAGTGTGATGGTTTATACTGGTGTATGATGGTGTGTGATGGGTTTATACTGGTGTAAGATGGTGTGTAATGGTTTATACTGGTGTAAGATGGTGTGTGATGGTTTATACTGGTGTATGATGGTGTGTGATGGTTTATACTGGTGTATGATGGTGTGTGATGGTTTATACTGGTGTATGATGGTGTGTGATGGTTTATACTGGTGTAAGATGGAGTGTGATGGTTTATACTGGTGTATGATGGTGTGTGATGGGTTTATACTGGTGTAAGATGGTGTGTAATGGTTTATACTGGTGTATGATGGTGTGTGATGGTTTATACTGGTGTATGAAGGTGTGTAATGGTTTATGGTGTAAGATGGTGTGTGATGGTTTATACTGGTGTATGATGGTGTGTAATAGTTTATGGTGTATGATGGTGTGTAATAGTTTATACTGGTATATGATGGTGTGTCATGGTTTATACTGGTGTATGATGGTGTGTAATAGTTTATACTGGTATATGATGGTGTGTAATGGTTTATACTGGTGTATGATGGTGTGTAATGGTTTATGGTGTATGATGGTGTGCAATAGTTTATACTGGTGTATGATGGTGTGTAATGGTTTATACTGGTGTAAGATGGTGTGTGATGGTGTGTGATGGTTTATACTGGTGTAAGATGGTGTGTGATGGTTTGTACTGGTGTATGATGGTGTGTAATGGTTTATACTGGTGTATGATGGTGTGTAATAGTTTATGGTATAAGATGGTATGTGATGGTTTACACTGGTGTATGATGGTGTGTGATGGTTTATACTGGTGTAGGATGGTGTGTAATGGTTTGTACTGGTGTATGATGGTGTGTAATGGTTTATATTGGTGTATGATGATGTGTAATGGTTTATACTGGTGTAAGATGGTGTCTGATGGTTTATACTGGTGTAAGATGGTGTGTAATGGTTTATACTGGTGTATGATGGTGTGTAATAGTTTATACTGGTGTATGATGGTGTGTAATGGTTTATACTGGTGTATGATGGTGTGTAATGGTTTATACTGGTGTATGATGGTGTGTAATGGTTTATACTGGTGTAAGATGGTGTCTGATGGTTTATACTGGTGTATGATGGTGTGTGATGGTTTATGGTCTAAGATGGTGTGTGATGGTTTATACTGGTGTATGATGGTGCGTAATAGTTTATACTGGTGTATGATGGTGTGTAATGGTTTATACTGGTGTATGATGGTGTCTGATGGTTTATACTGGTGTATGATGGTGTCTGATGGTTTATACTGGTGTATGATGGTGTGTAATGGTTTATACTGGTGTATGATGGTGTGTAATAGTTTATGGTATAAGATGGTATGTGATGGTTTACACTGGTGTATGATGGTGTGTAATAGTTTATACTGGTGTATGATGGTGTGTAATGGTTTATACTGGTGTATGATGGTGTGTAATGGGGTGTAATTGTGTATAATCATGTTTAACGTGTAATAGTGTGTGACTGTGTTTAATTTCATGTAATGTGTATAAGGTGTGTGTGTGTTTGATGCGGTAACTCACCAGCATGCTTCAGTTGGTGTGTGTGTGTGTGTGTGTGTGTGTGTGTGTGTGTGTGTGTGTGTGTGTGTGTGTGTGTGTGTACATGCTCCAGCTCCATGGTGTGTGTGTGTGTGTGTGTGTGTGTGTGTGTGTGTGTGTGTGTGTGTGTGTGTGTGTGATGCAGTAACTCACCAGCACGCTCCAGTTGATGTGTGTGAGTCTGGTGTGCAGGTTGAGGATGAGGATGAGGAGGAAGAGTCCCGTCACCACGAAGGAGCTGCAGCTCACAAACTCGAAGAGATAAACTCCAGCGCAGGGGGAACACATCATCACCGTCTCAATGCAGATAAAACCAATGAGGGACAGAACCTGCCAGGAAAACACACACACACACACACACACATTATACAACACACACTGCATTCTACACTTATTGTGTGTAAGAGACCACATTACTTAATATAACATTCTTACAGTAATCCAGTATGTTATACTCCTCCCATCAGTGTGTGTGTGTGTGTTGGTGTGTCTATATGTTGGTGTGTGCCCGTCTGAGGCTGTTGGTGTCTGTGTGTGTGTGTGTAAGAGGTTGTTGGTGTGTGTTCGTGTGTGTATGTGTTGGTGTCTGTGTGTGTGTAAGAGGTTGTCGTTGTGTGTGTGTGTGTGTGTGTGTGTGTGTGTGTGTTGGAGTGTGTTGGTGTGTCTGTGTGTGTGTAAGAGGCTGTTGGTGTGTGTTATTGCTTTGTAGTAGTGCAGTGTTTTAGTTGTGCAGGATGATCATGTGACTCTCTCATGTTTACACACACGTGCGATTTGGGTTTATTTGTTTGTTTATTCCGTTATTTATCCAGCTAACAGTAGCGAGCAGCCGCTTGAGTGTTGAGGTAATGGAGGTGTCTAACGCTGAGACTGTGTCCTCGGCTCAGACCTCAGAGTGTTTCTCACGCGCGTATCCCACAGTCGCGGCACGTGTCTCAGGTACAGACGTGACAGCAGCAGCACAAAGTGATGGACTCGAGCAGGAGCTGACAGAGCAGTTAAATACTTTCAAATATTAAAGTCTCAAATATTTAAGTGAGAGTCCAACTTTTTTTAGTTCAAAAGTTAGTATCCCCTCTGGGCTACAAAAGAAAAAGAAGGAATCTGCTTTGGTAGGGAAACACACGCACACACGCACACACACAGGAGTGCTTTTTGTACTCCAAGGCATTCTTGGAACGTGCGCGCGCACACACGCACGCGCACACACGCACGCGCACACACGCACGCGCACACACGCACGCGCACACACGCACGCGCACACACACACACACACACTATGTTTTCAGCAAACTGCACATTACTGTGGCTAAATTCTGCTCCGACTGAATCAAACTCCACAATCACACACACACACACACACACACACACACACACACACACAGCAAAGCTGTCCTAAATAAGAAATGGTGGTTAGAAATGTGTAAACTCTACACTTTAAATATAACATTAATAAATCAGAAGTAATGTACTAATCACAGCTGCATTTATACACACAGTACAACCGGAGCCTCTGTTACCATGGCAACCAAAAGTGACTTAAGAATCGAATAAAAACTCTGTGTGTTAGCTGTGTTTACAGTAGACAAATTGTGGTGTGTAGTTGTGTACAGTGTGTATTTGTCTATTGTGTGTAGTTGTGTGCAGTGTGTAGTTGTGTACAGTGTGTAGTTGTGTGCTGTGTGTAGTTGTGTGCTGTGTGTAGATGTGTGCTGTGTGTACTTGTGTGCTGTGTGTAGTTGTGTACAGTGTGTAGTTGTGTGCTGTGTGTAGTTGTGTACAGTGTGTAGTTGTGTGCTGTATGTAGTTGTCTATTGTGTGTAGTTGTGTGCAGTGTGTAGTTGTGTGCTGTGTGTAGTTGTGTGCTGTGTGTAGTTGTGTACAATGTGTAGTTGTGTGCTGTGTGTAGTTGTGTGCTGTGTGTAGTTGTGTACAATGTGTAGTTGTCTATTGCGTGTAGTTGTCTATTGTGTGTAGTTGTGTGCAGTGTGTAGTTGTGTGCTGTGTGTAGTTGTGTACAATGTGTAGTTGTCTATTGCGTGTAGTTGTCTATTGTGTGTAGTTGTGTGCTGTGTGTAGTTGTGTGCGGTGTGTAGTTGTGTACAATGTGTAGTTGTCTATTGTGTGTAGTTGTCTATTGTGTGTAGTTGTGTGCTGTGTGTAGTTGTGTACAGTGTGTAGTTGTGTACAATGTGTAGTTGTCTATTGTGTGTAGTTGTGTGCAGTGTGTAGTGGTGTACAGTGTGTAGTTGTGTGCAGTGTGTAGTTGTGTGCTGTGTGTAGTTGTGTGCTGTGTGTAGTTGTGTACAATGTGTAGTTGTCTATTGCGTGTAGTTGTCTATTGTGTGTAGTTGTGTGCTGTGTGTAGTTGTGTACAGTGTGTAGTTGTGTACAATGTGTAGTTGTCTATTGTGTGTAGTTGTGTGCAGTGTGTAGTTGTGTACAGTGTGTAGTTGTGTGCAGTGTGTAGTTGTGTGCTGTGTGTAGTTGTGTGCTGTGTGTAGTTGTGTACAATGTGTAGTTGTCTATTGCGTGTAGTTGTCTATTGTGTGTAGTTTGTGTGCAGTGTGGTAGTTTGTGTGTGTGTGTATGTTTGTGTACAATGTGTAGTTGTCTATTGGCGTGAGTTGTCCTATTTGGTGTGTAGTTGTGTGCTGTGTGTAGTTGTGTACAGTGTGTAGTTGTATGCAGTGTGTAGTTGTGTACAGTGTGTAGTTGTGTACAGTGTGTAGTTGTGTACAGTGTGTAGTTGTCTATTGTGTGTAGTTGTGTGCAGTGTGTAGTTGTGTACAATGTGTAGTTGTCTATTGCGTGTAGTTGTCTATTGTGTGTACTTGTGTGCAGTGTGTAGTTGTGTACAGTGTGTAGTTGTGTGCTGTGTGTAGTTGTGTGCTGTGTGTAGATGTGTACAGTGTGTACTTGTGTGCTGTGTGTAGTTGTGTACAGTGTGTAGTTGTGTGCTGTGTGTAGTTGTGTACAGTGTGTAGTTGTGTGCTGTATGTAGTTGTCTATTGTGTGTAGTTGTGTGCAGTGTGTAGTTGTGTGCTGTGTGTAGTTGTGTACAATGTGTAGTTGTCTATTGCGTGTAGTTGTCTATTGTGGTGTAAGTTGTGTGCTGTTGTAGTTTGTGTGCTGTTTGTGGTAGTTGTGTCAAATGGTGTAGTTTGTCCTATTGTGTGTAAGTTTGTATATTGTGTGTAGTTTGTGTGCTGTGGTGTAGTTGTGTACAGTGTGTAGTTGTGTACAATGTGCTAGTTGTCTAATTGTGTGTAGTTGTGTGCTGTGTGTAGTTGTGTACAGTGTGTAGTTGTGTACAATGTGTAGTTGTCTATTGTGTGTAGTTGTGTGCAGTGTGTAGTTGTGTACAGTGTGTAGTTGTGTGCTGTGTGTAGTTGTGTACAGTGTGTAGTTGTGTGCAGTGTGTAGTTGTGTGCAGTGTGTAGTTGTGTGCTGTGTGTAGTTGTGTACAATGTGTAGTTGTCTATTGCGTGTAGTTGTCTATTGTGTGTAGTTGTGTGCAGTGTGTAGTTGTGTACAGTGTGTAGTTGTATGCAGTGTGTAGTTGTGTACAGTGTGTAGTTGTGTGCTGTGTGTAGTTGTGTCCAGTGTGTAGTTGTGTGCTGTGTGTAGTTGTGTCCAGTGTGTAGTTGTGTGCTGTGTGTAGTTGTCTATTGTGTGTAGTTGTGTGCAGTGTGTAGTTGTGTGCTGTGTGTAGTTGTGTACAATGTGTAGTTGTCTATTGCGTGTAGTTGTCTATTGTGTGTAGTTGTGTACAGTGTGTAGTTGTGTACAGTGTGTAGTTGTATGCAGTGTGTAGTTGTGTACAGTGTGTAGTTGTGAACAGTGTGTAGTTGTGTGCTGTGTGTAGTTGTCTATTGTGTGTAGTTGTGTGCAGTGTGTAGTTGTGTGCAGTGTGTAGTTGTGTACAATGTGTAGTTGTCTATTGCGTGTAGTTGTCTATTGTGTGTAGTTGTGTGCTGTGTGTAGTTGTGTACAGTGTGTAGTTGTGTACAATGTGTAGTTGTCTATTGCGTGTAGTTGTGTGCAGTGTGTAGTTGTGTACAGTGTGTAGTTGTATGCAGTGTGTAGTTGTGTACAGTGTGTAGTTGTGTACAGTGTGTAGTTGTGTGCTGTGTGTAGTTGTATACAGTGTGTAGTTGTGTGCTGTGTGTAGTTGTGTGCTGTGTGTAGTTGTGTGCTGTGTGTAGTTGTATACAGTGTGTAGTTGTGTGCTGTGTGTAGTTGTGTGCTGTGTGTAGTTGTGTGCTGTGTGTAGTTGTATACAGTTTGTAGTTGTGTCCTGTGTGTAGTTGTGTACAGTGTGTAGTTGTGTACAGTGTGTAGTTGTGTGCTGTGCGTAGTTGTGTCCAGTGTGTAGTTGTATACAGTGATAGTTGTGTGCAGTGTGTAGTTGTGTACAGTGTGTAGTTGTGTGCTGTGTGTAGTTGTGTGCTGTATGTAGTTGTGTGCTGTGTGTAGTTGTGTCCAGTGTGTAGTTGTATACAGTGATAGTTGTGTGCAGTGTGTAGTTGTGTACAGTGTGTATTTGTGTGCTGTGTGTAGTTGTGTACAGTGTGTAGTTGTGTGCTGTATGTAGTTGTGTGCTGTGTGTAGTTGTGTGCTGTGTGTAGTTGTGTCCAGTGTGTAGTTGTATACAGTGATAGTTGTGTGCTGTGTGTAGTTGTGTCCAGTGTGTAGTTGTATACAGTGATAGTTGTGTGCAGTGTGTAGTTGTGTACAGTGTGTAGTTGTGTGCAGTGTGTAGTTGTGTGCAGTGTGTAGTTGTGTGCAGTGTGTAGTTGTATACAGTGATAGTTGTGTGCAGTGTGTAGTTGTGTGCAGTGTGTAGTTGTATACAGTGATAGTTGTGTGCAGTGTATAGTTGTGTCCAGTGCGTAGTTGTGTACAGTGTGTAGTTGTGTGCTGTGTGTAGTTGTGTGCTGTGTGTAGTTGTGTACAGTGTGTAGTTGTGTGCTGTGTGTAGTTGTGTGCTGTGTGTAGTTGTGTGCTGTGTGTAGTTGTGTACAGTGTGTAGTTGTGTACAGTGTGTAGTTGTGTGCTGTGTGTACTGTAGTTGTGTACAGTGTGTAGTTGTGTGCTGTGTGTAGTTGTGTACAGTGTGTAGTTGTGTGCTGTGTGTAGTTGTGTGCTGTGTGTAGTTGTGTGCTGTGTGTAGTTGTGTACAGTGTGTAGTTGTGTGCTGTATGTAGTTATGTGCTGTATATAGTTATGTGCTGTGTGTAGTAGTTGTGTGCTGTGTGTACTTGTGTCCAGTGTGTAGTTGTATACAGTGATAGTTGTGTGCAGTGTATAGTTGTGTCCAGTGCGTAGTTGTGTACAGTGTGTAGTTGTGTGCTGTGTGTAGTTGTGTGCTGTGTGTAGTTGTGTACAGTGTGTAGTTGTGTACAGTGTGTAGTTGTGTGCTGTGTGTACTGTAGTTGTGTACAGTGTGTAGTTGTGTGCTGTGTGTAGTTGTGTACAGTGTGTAGTTGTGTGCTGTGTGTAGTTGGGTATGTGTAGTTGTGTGCTGTGTGTACTGTAGTGTGTACATGTGCTGTGTGTAGTTGTGTGCTGTGTGTAGTTGGTGCCATGTGCGTTGTAACAGTGTAGTTTGTGGTGCAGTGTATAGTTGTGTACAGTGTGTAGTTGTGTACAGTGTGTAGTTGTGTGCAGTGTATAGTTGTGTACAGTGTGTAGTTGTGTACAGTGTGTAGTTGTGTGCTGTGTGTAGTTGTGTACAGTGTGTACTGTAGTTGTGTACAGTGTGTAGTTGTGTGCTGTGTGTAGTTGTGTACAGTGTGTAGTTGTGTGCTGTGTGTAGTTGTGTACAGTGTGTAGTTGTGTGCTGTATGTAGTTGTGTGCTGTGTGTAGTAGTTGTGTGCTGTGTGTAGTTGTGTACAGTGTGTAGTTGTGTGCAGTGTGTAGTTGTGTACAGTGTGTAGTTGTGTACAGTGTGTAGTTGTGTGCTGTGTGTAGTTGTGTGCTGTGTGTACTGTAGTTGTGTACAGTGTGTAGTTGTGTGCTGTGTGTAGTTGTGTACAGTGTGTAGTTGTGTGCTATGTGTAGTTGTGTACAATGTGTAGTTGTGTGCTGTGTGTAGTTGTGTGCTGTGTGTACTGTAGTTGTGTACAGTGTGTAGTTGTGTACAGTGTGTAGTTGTGTGCAGTGTATAGTTGTGTACAGTGTGTAGTTGTGTACAGTGTGTAGTTGTGTGCTGTGTGTAGTTGTGTACAGTGTGTACTGTAGTTGTGTACAGTGTGTAGTTGTGTGCTGTGTGTAGTTGTGTACAGTGTGTAGTTGTGTGCTATGTGTAGTTGTGTACAGTGTGTAGTTGTGTGCTGCGCATATCTGAGAGAAAGAATGTGTTTGAGGAAGTGTTTAATCTGAGGGGAAATTAAGTGTCTCGGTCGCGTCCCAAATCACTTTCATCACATTGTGTGAATCTGATTTATTCTGGAGCTGCTTTCATTTATCTATCTTTCTCACACACACACACACGCACACACACACGCACACACACACACGCACACGCACACACACACGCACACACACACGCACACACACACCTCTGGGAAAAGCTCAGAAAAACACAACAGTGTGTGGTTTCTCTGAATAACACACACACACACTCATAAAAAAAAAAAAAAACATCTGGAATTCTCATCTAACCACAACCACACACACTAACACACACATGCATACACACTTTAGAGTCCTTGAAATAATATTGAACTTGCAAACTTCTGAACTGCTCCACCCACACACACACACCCACACACACACACACACACACACACACACACACACACACACGCATACATACATAGACACGCATACATACATAGACACGCATACATACATAGACACGCATACATACACACACGCATACATACACACACGCATACATACACACACGCATACATACACACACGCATACAAACACACACATACAAACACACGCATACAAACACACGCATACAAACACACACACACACACACACACACACACACACACACACACACACACAGTGCTCTGGTGCATGTGATAAGGATGCAGAATAACTGGTTATAACACACTGCTAAAGTCTCAGACAGATTTCTGTTTTATCAGACGTGCAGCTCGAGGTCACGTGTCTCTGCTTCAGACGCTCAGAGACACAGCATTCCCAGAATTCTTTTCACCACAGCGGTGTGAGGGAGGAGCAGATCCAAGTGAGAGCTCAAGTGTTCGAGTGTGTTCAGAATTTGAATCTGTTCAGATAAATGATTCCATCACCTCGAGAAGAACACGACAAACACCAAATTCAAATTGTATTTGTGACGTACAGAACCATATATGGTATGATATGCAGCGAGACACGTCTCCTGAGTCGGGTAAAAACAGCTTAAAGTGTAATTATTACTATTGTGTGGTTTTATATGGTTTCTGTGTCTGTGTTTATAAACACACACACACACACACACACACACACACAAACACAAACACACACACACACTCACCTGACTCACGATCAGGACTCAAAGATTCACTAAAATCACTCAAAATTTCTCAGTTAGGAGCAAATGATTCACTGGTTCATTAAACTACTTGTTTATTTGAACTTGTTGACTCTTGTTCATGATTCACTGACTTTGCTCACTTTAGTTTTTTCTTCCGGTGCTACTTCACCTGTACAGCTCCGGCTCTCAACTCCACACTCCTGCTGCTTTCCACGGCCGAGGGATTCCAACATAAAAACTCGGAGAAAAGAAGCCAATGATTGACAGGAGTCAGGGCCTGAAGACCAAGTCTGGCTAAAAGCGTGAAGGTCAGTCAGGACATGGGAGGAGTTACTCACTAACCTCGAGCAGGAAGACATGCGGCAGTGAAAATCTCAAACCTGGTCATCGTTACAGCGGCGCAGACACACGACACGGTGAAGCATCATGAACTCACACACATCAGGATTCAGACCTCAGACACAATCTCAGTACAGAGCGCTTAAGGGCTTCGGGATCGTCTCAGAGAACGCTCGACCCCAGAGTCTGGTTCGTTTTTCTCAGTGAGAACACAATCGTCCTGCGCTCGGGAACTGTGCCGAGTCCGCTTGAAGAGGCGATGTGGAGAACGGTACTGAGAGGCTCAGACACAGATCGAATCCCGTAGAGAAGCCAAATGTACCTGAGAACGGGAAGTAGTGCCGTCAGTCTCCTCCGAAATCTCTGTGTGCGAGTCATCCTGTAACCCTTCATGAAGTTCTGCTTGAGTAACAGTTAGAGCTTGATGTAAAATAAACTGTACATGTATAGGCTGAATAACACACACACACACACACACACACACACACACACACACACACACACAATGTCTGAAATGGCGAGAGAAATGAATCTGCAGTGTACACTTCATGGCTGTAAACTCAGAGTCGAGCTCTCTGTCCTTCTCCTGACCTTGTGTGAAGAAAATATCTCAGCAGTGTGTGATAAGCCCAGACGTAACGCACACACTGAGACGTGTCTTACCATGCTGTAACACACACACACACACACTACTCACTACTACTTCCCTCTAGACAATCTTTAAAATTCTACAGCAAGACAATAATGTGCACCAAATTCAAAATCTGTGTCTGACTTGACTTTCTGTCATTAATACGCGGTCAGGGGTCACTCAGCAGTTACGGCATTGGACTACGGTTCGAAAGGTCCCAGGTTCAAACCCCACGACCATCAATCGGCCACTGTTGGGCACTTGAGCAAGGACCTTAACCCTCAACTGGTGTAATAAATGTACATGTAATTTAAATGTAATAAATAAAGGAGATAAAAAATGTCAGTCACTCTGGATACGGGCGTCTCCCATGTAGTCCTATGAGTCTACGCTCAATATTAACCCCTTGGCAGAGGCAACCACATCACAGGAACTCCCCAATCCCTCCACAGAAACGAGGTTTCTCTATTGTCAGGAGATCACAAGTTCAAATGGTGGGAGGAGCTTACCCTTTCACTGTGACACTAACTACTCCTGGGTGTTCCACCAGAGCATCTTATATCTAGAGCCAATGTGGAACCTCCTGGGAGAGGAAATCAGTCAGAATGTACATCTCTGCTGTGTGAAGAAATAAAGACTAAAGCTTTAAAACTCACGCCCTGACCCAGTCGTCTACACATTACAATGTGTCCATGGTCAGAGTCACTCAGATCCTTACACTTGTCCATTTTTCCTGCTTCCAGCACGTCAACATCTGAGACCTGAGTGTTCCCCTGCTGTGTAATATCTCCCACCCGCTAACAGGTGGCGCTGTAACCAGATAATCAGTGTTACCCGCTTCACATGGCACTGGGTTTGATGTTGCCTCATCAATGTATCTAATCAGTCAAAGATCAAAAAGTGCAAGAAAGTATATAAATTAATAAGCGCATCGCTATAGAAACACAGCCTGGTTATGGAGACGACACCGGCCTGCTGTGTCTGTGTTTAGTTTAATGACTGTCTCGGTCTCAGGGTTTCCTCTTCACTGTAAAACTTACAGCTGAGTCAGCACACTAAAAGAGCTGGCACGAGTGTGTGTGTGTGTGTGTGTGTGTGTGTGTGTGTGTGTGTGTGTGTGCGCGCACGTGTGTTATGATTTGCTGTTCTCTTTTTTTTTAGAGAATCTGGTGGAGGAAGAGACGCACAAAAATGCAATATACCCCTGAATAGGACGCCTCCCTGCTGTCTGTCTGACTATCTGCCTCACTGTCCTGCTGCCTGCCTCACTGTCCTGCTGCCTGCCTCACTGTCCTGCTGCCTGCCTCACTGTCCTGCCTCACTGTCCTGCCTCACTGTCCTGCTGCCTGTCTCACTGTCCTGCTGCCTGCCTCACTGTCCTGCTGCCTGCCTCACTGTCCTGCCTCACTGTCCTGCCTCACTGTCCTGCCGCACTGTCCTGCTGCCTGTCTCACTGTCCTGCTGCCTGTCTCACTGTCCTGCCTCACTGTCCTGCCTCACTGTCCTGCTGCCTGCCTCACTGTCCTGCTGCCTGCCTCACTGTCCTGCTGCCTGCCTCACTGTCCTGCTGCCTGACTCACTGTCCTGCTGCCTGAAACCGTTTACCACCTTAAACGGGCAGGGTATGAATCGCCACACAAAAGAATCGAGATTCATAACTAAATAGTTTTTTCCCCTCATCTCTGCTGGCTTATACATCAGAAGAAAGAAAGAAAGAAACTATTAAATACTTTGCTTTTATAATAAAAACAAATGTTTAGAGAAAAGAGTTGTGATGGTACTGAAGGTTGAGTTCAGTGCATGTTGTGATCTGAGTGACTGTAAGCAGCACTCTTCTTTTTCTCTTTAACCTGATTTATTCAGAAACAGCTGAACCTCGGCACATGAACGCCCGTCTCATGAATTTTTGCAAGAAATTTGCCTCGCCTTGAGAAGTATTTTTGACATACAAGCGAACAAACCGGGCCGAACTGAACAACGGCTAAGTTTTGCATACTTCCTAGCGTACTTTTTTACATGTTTTTTATGTTGGATTTTTCTCCACTGGTAAGGAAGGTTTTAACTTTTGTACTTTTTGAACATGGTTGATTCTCTGTTGTGTAACCAGTTTTTGTTGTTCTGTATACTGAAGGTAAAGCAGCAGAAAAAGCATACCTTGCAACAAGTTAGTCATAAATATAGATAGGAATTGCAAATGGAATCAACACAAACTCTTGTTTAACAAAGAATAGGCAGTTTGTATAGACAATGACCTAATTCCTGACTTGGAGGTAAGGATATGTGTTCAACCTATCTCGGTTGTCAATTCTCACAGACCGAGACACTTTCTCTCATGCAGCAGATGAAGATGTTCCAGAAACCTCATCTACGCTCCACTGCTGTCTCACTCTCCTGTACTGGTGGTTGGTGGGCTCTGGAATTTATCTATTCCTACAAGCCTTGGAATCTGTGGAACAGTGTGGCAATGGTTTGCTTCTTACCTACAAGATCGTATGTGGTGACATGGATGGGATCCACATCTGCCCCACGTAGACTCTCTACTGGTGTCCCACAAGGCTCAGTACTTGGTCCTCTTCTGTTCTTCCTCTATACCTCATCTCTTGTTAAGGTCATATCCTTGCACGGCTTTTCATACCATTGTTATGCAGATGACACACAAGTCACTCTCTCCTGTCCTCCCTCAGACACTCAGGTTTTCACCTGGATCTCAGCATGTCTGGCAAACATCTCATCCTGGAGGACGGCTCATCAGCTGAAGCTCAATCTCAGTAGATCCAAACAAGACCTTGTGATCTCCCTGGACAACAATCCAATCACTCCTTCAGCAACTGCCCACAATCTTGGGGTAACTCTGGACAATCATCTGTCACTTTCCTCACACGTTGCTAACCTTACTCGTTCTGGTCAATTTCTTCTTTAAAACATCAGAAGAATCCACCCATTTCTATCTTTACAGGCAACTCAGGTGCTTGTTCAGTCTCTTGTTATTTCAAGACTGGACTACTGCAACTGACTCCTGACAGGTCTGTCTCTGTCCACCATTCGTCCTCTGCAGCTGATTCAGAATTCAATTCAATTCTATTTTATTTGTATAGCGCTTTTAACAATTGTCACTGTTGCAAAGCAGTTTTACATAATCATAAGAATTATGGAAGTAATGCAGATTGCAGCTGCATGTCTAGTTTTCAAACTTCCTAAGTTCCCACCCAAATTCGCCGCTCCCTACACTGGCTTCCTGTAGCTGCTGCATCAAATACAAAACCCTGATGCTCGCCTACAAAGCTAAAAACGTCCCAGCACCCACTTACCTCTCTGCTCTAATCACACCTCAACCCGCATCACGTTCCCTCCGATTCTCCAAAGCTGCTCGCCTGGTCAGAGATCTCTCCATCTCTCAGACAGCGATGAAGATGTGCATCTAGACTGTTTTCTGTTCTGGCCCCTAGGTGGTGGAATGAACCTCCTCTAGATGTTTGTCCAGGTGAGTCTCTGGCAATCTTTATGCGATGACTTAAGACCTATCTGTTTTTTTCAGTACTTGGCTTAAACTTTTTTACTTTAAAATTTTAACCTTCATGTATGAACAACACAATCTCTCTCTTATCTCTCTTTAAAGAGTCTGAGAAGGTTTTTACAGTGTAATTATTCTCCTGAAGCGCGGACTCACCACTTCAATGATCTTCAGGATGCCGAGCTGCGACGTGAGGTAGCGTGTGTTCCAGTTCATGTTCCTGAACATACCCCGTGAGAGGACGGGCTCGGTGGTGGGCTGATACGGACTGCTCGCCCCCGACACCATCGCCGTGTTGGAGGCCTCGCCATCGAAACCTTCCGCCTCCTCGCTGCTCCTCATCCTGATCCGGCCGCAGGGCGTAAACCACCAAACTCCGCCCAAACGCAGGGACGCTGCCTCAGGAGCTGTGTGACAGGAGGACAGTGACCATCTCTGTGTTACCAACTCTGTGTGTTTGTGTTACAAAGTGTTACAAAACATGTTCAAGTGTTTCTCTGTAAAAATGTTAAAAAAGACTCATTGTGTGTAATAAAGTTTTATTGCGTTATAAAGTCTTATATATAAAGGTCTAGATGAAGCTTCATAAGCAGAGATAAAGTTAAAGAGTTCATTTAAAATCTGAGATGTTTAACATGCAGATGGAAGAATAACTGTAACTGGAAATAAACGATGGAGTTAGAGTTGAAGGTCTGTGAGGAACACATGGAGACAAAGTTGCAGAAGGTGAGAAAGTCAGAGACTGAGATGAAGACAGAGGAATAAAGGTGAAGGCACAAGATTCATCTGCAGATACAGATCCTACTGTGGAGAGAGAGAGAGAGAGATGGGGGGGGGGGGGCAGCTGAAGATCCAGCAGGTGGAATAACCTGTAGATGAGACTGAGAGAGATGAGATGGAGAGACAGGAGCAGGAGGATGAGATATAAACTCCACCTGGAGCTGTAGACCTGGAGCTGTGTGGAGATCAGATGAAATGAGGTGGAGATGTTCTCAGTTCCTCGAAAGCTCCTGTGCTGTGAGTTCCATCTCCATGTTAGTGTTCTCCTCCCGAACCGGAGCCGGGGTTCTGCTGCTCACCCTGCGGCATGGGGCTCTGATGGTGAGGGTGTTGAGGATGGTGGAGGAGGTGGGGTGCTGAGGATGTTGTTGATGATGTTGTTGATGTTGTTGTTGTGTCTCCGCCCTGCACTGCGTTCGCCGGAAAAACTCCTCACCAAACCGGAAACCGAACTCCAAACCCACGCCGTGTGTGAATCCACACCGAGCTTCCGGAGCGTATAGAGACCAGCAGGCCGGAGTGTGTGTGTGTGTGTGTGTAAGTAAAACCGGACTCCTCCGAGACACTGATGCGGGTTGCCAGGTCGCGCGTTTGTGCCGGTCCACATCACTTCAGGCGTTTATGAGATTTCATGATTTTTTATTATAATTGTAGATTTCTATAAGAATATTTAATACAAAATTATTTGGAACTGGGATTTAAATATCTCAATTCAATAAATTAAATTTTATTTATAGCAATTTTAACAATTGTCACAAAGCAGCTTCACACAATCAAAAGAATTATTGAAGTTTGTTTTAAATGTAAATGTGTATGAATCAAAATGATAAGATTATATCTCAGGGCACGAGGTGGGGTACACCCTGGACAGGGTGCCAATCCATCACAGCATCACAGGGCACACACACACACACTACAGGCAATGTGGGAACACCATTAGCCTGATCTGCATGTGTGAGAGCTGCATGTTTGGACTGTGGGAGAAAACTGGAGAACCCAGAGGAAACCCAGCAGGCAGGGGGAGAACATGAACACTGACCCGAGGTTGGAATCGAACCCAGGACCCTGCAGGTGTTGGGTGACAGTGCTAACCACAACACCACCGTGCCGCCATCCAGTAACAGATAGATACATTCCATTAATGTTGCTTGTATACAATAAGTTTAAATGTTCTTTGTTTACGTATTTAGTTATTTTCAAAGTTTATTACTGACTGCAGTTTCTACTTTGTTTAATATCTTTCGGATGAATAATTTATAACCATAAACAATCAGGGTCATTAAAAATTTATTCCAAAATGTGTTTTTAAAAAAACTATTAAATATTTACTTATGTATTAAAGTGTGCTATTTCATGACACAAATGAAATCCATTCTTGTAATTTAATGTCGAATGGCTTCACATTTTGCTTTCTTTTATTTGATTTGTTAAAATATCTTCGCTTTTAAGTAAGTTTCAGTACAGCTCTCCTCAGGACGAAACGCAGGAAGTAACCGGACGAGCACGTGGACCCGGGGGACAGAATACCACTCCGCGCTTCCTGATTGGCCAGAGCGATTTACTGGAGCCAGACCATTGGATCGTTACTTCCGCGGATAATATCTCATTTGCATACAAGGTAGAAATGAGAAACCTAACTGGGTGCCGTGCCGATGACGTCACCACAGGAGTGCTGAGACGCGCTTTGATGTAGAAAATGGCGGGTCGCCTGTTGCTAGTGTAAACACAGAGCCGGGTTGCCAGATTGTAATCAATCTTTCCACACAAAACAGTTCGGTCCAATTTGCTGTGATCATTAATAAGCAAATCAAACATATATTTTTAATATACAAAGACTATATTTGAACACAAGAGTTTTAACACCACTGTTTAGTATTTTAAAACAGAATACAGTAGGAAACATTGTCGATCTCACTAATAACTTAAACCTGCGTCAAGATTTCTGTGTAAATAATGAGTGAATAAACTATATCTGTAATTAATAAACACGGGGTTTAGAAGGCTGTTTCAACACTCATCAGATTATACACATGTGCTAAGATTTTATTCCATCAATAAACTGATCTACTGTATTAGACATTAGTTGTCCTAGCAGAACTGCTGAAGTGACGGTGAACGCGTGTCGCCCCCTGGTGGACTTACTGTCCAAAGACTAAAAACATCCTCACTAAATAATCACCAACAGCAGAGAGAATCACATCTGCAGTGAGTTTAACTGTACATAAAGAAAAACAGGATGAAGTACACAGCTCATATGCCAGGCAAAATAATTTAGTGTTTTTATCTACAGTTAGCGTTAATCTTAAATTAGACAAATTAGCTCCTGTCTACGCTTATCTTACAGCAGCTGGAGGTTATAAACTGCAAGCTGGAGGTCATAGATGAGTCATTTGATACTGGAGACTCCTGTGATACTTAGAAGCAGAATTCAACAGCACTGTTAGATCAGAAGGCTTTTACACATTTCACACAGACACACAAGAAAGAGCAGAAAGACAATGATGTTTGGAGTCTGGATGTTTTATTGAAGCGGTTTCCTTTTGCTTTATTGGCAGAAAAGCGAGCGACTCTGCAGAACCGTTACACTGAGAAAAAGGCGTACAGTCTCACTGAATATAATACACAGAGGAAACCCGTTAATACAGGAACTAGACTCGTTCTGTTTGCTGCTGATGAGGGGAAGTGCTTCAGTTATACATTATACAGCGTTTTTACTCCCAGAATTTAAAAAAATCCTGCTCTATCTCACGCGTCCTAACCATGGAGCACTTTTATTCACTGAGATCCATTTAAATACAAAACTCACTGTAAAAAAAAGAAAAGAAAAAAAAACCTGATCCTGCAACACATTCTGAACTCTGATTAAAACACATTAAAAGACCTCACTTCATCTCACTTACAGTGTTCATCTTCTCTGTGCGCGTGTTAAAATAGTTTCAGATAAATGTAAAAATCTGACCGTGGTGTCAGGATCAAATCACCGTATTCAACACAAACACACACTCCTGCTGGAATCCCAAAACTCTGCTGTTCCTCCAGTGACATCCTGAACTTCATTAAGACGTTCAGCAGTGATGAGGATGTGAGTTTAGTTACTGACTCACGGCTGACTGGAGTTTATTGCTAATGCGCTTTTATTGGAAGTGCTTCAGCACCTGGACAAGTGAACTGGTCCAGACTGTGTGCTTACAAATGGGCAGGAAAGAAAACTTACACATCTCCATCATGATTCTTTTTAAATACAACAATTATTATTATTAATAACAATAATAATAATAATAAATCATGCAAAATTAATACAAAATAAAAAGTAGACTCTGCACAAATTGTGGTCTTTTCCCTTAAAGAGTCGAAAACAACAAAAAAAAATAGGGGAGTTAACTTGATTTAAATAATAAAGGATTTGAAAACGAACGCAGCGAGAAAGACGAGTGAAGATAAACAGCATGTGAGTATTTTACCAGGTGGAAGCAAAATGCTAGAAATGCTAAGGTGAAACTACACCTGGGATGCGTTTGGGACGCGGCCGTGACTAACACATACACGCATCCACACACACACGCACCTCTTTGGTACAAATTTTCCTTTTTATCTAATTTTTACTTCAGGTTTCGTTTACTCCGTCACGTTTCTTCTCAGGATTCGGACCGAGCTCGCACTTCCTGCATTGTTGTTTTTGTTCTATTCTCACAAATCACTTTAAAATCTGTTGCAGGTGATCAGATATGATACAGGACCAGCAGAGATCAGAACAGAAATGAAAAAATTACAGAAGCATTGAGTGATTTTCCTACATGGAGCTCGTGTGTAATAATGAGGAATGTTTCACACAGACACACTCCATGGGCATTTAGGTTTTTTTTTTTTTTTTTTTATATTTATACAAAGCAGAATTCAAGACAGCGTGTAAATCTGAGAGTCGAATGAAAAAACGTTTTAAATTGAAATTATTTGAGACATACAGAGAAAATATACAGAGTGGCTGTGTTTCAATACTGCTCCTCACACTCGCTCGTCCACTTCCCCCAAATCATCATCATCAGTTTAAGAGTCGCTTTGTTGATTCAGATCTTGGCTGAAGTTTGTTAAGTCAAAATTAAATCAGACTTTAAAGAGCAGGACTTTCCCAGAATACACTGCAGCACCCTTTTCTTTTTTTGTTTTAAACGTCTGCCAGGTCCCATAAACCTGTCCTGCAGTTTCAGTATCGTCAGTGAGCTGAGATGTTAATGTAGAGTGAACGCTCTCTGTGTTTCACAGGATTCCGACTCGTAATTACTAGTGGGAACGTCAGAACGACAGTAGCAGCTCCCACAGTCCGAGCAGGAGTTTACGCTGTTTACACGCAGAAGTGCAAATTAACAGTATGGATTAGTGTGTTACTATAGAAACGCTGATCCTGAAACAGCTCGTCATGTTACAATGAGAGTTAATCTGATGCCATGCAGGGAAAAAAAAAACCACCAAACCTGACATTTATTAGAGAGTTTATTAGTCAGGACACGCTGCTGACTGACGAGGCTAAACGAGTTCTAACACCACCACGTGTAACACTGACTTAGAGTTAAGTGCATTAAAGGAACTGTTTTTTTCTCCTTATTCTTGTTTTAAAACGCTTCCAGTGTAACACGCTGAATTTGCGTTTTCATAAATCAAGTTGATGAACAGCGTTACGGCAATGACGACCGTGTTATTACAGTCTGATTGGCGTCTTTATTTTTTGCTCAGTTTTGAGCGCGTTCCTGACTGATCTGTTCACACAGACTACTCAGACAGGCAGATTAAACCGCTCTGATGGACGGTGGTGTGTGTGGTGCAGCAGGAGGTGTGGAGCTGAATAAGGAGCGTGTGCTGTAGGTATTGGAGCTGTGACTCAGAGGTAGAACGACCTTTCGATTGCATTCGATTTCTGTGCACTGCCATGTTGCATTTTTCATAGCGCAAACATTTATGTCTAATTTTATGTCTCAAACAAAAGCTCTTTCAAGTTCTGAAGGATTAAAAACCGACTAAAATGATGTAATCAATATTGAAATGCTCTGTAATTTGTCTTGGTGATCGTTTAAACGTCATGTCTTCAGTCCTGTAGGTGGCGGTAACGCGCAAAACAAATAGACACAGAAGGCAATGCTCTCGCAAAATGTGGGTGCGTGTGCGCGCATGTGTGTGCGCGTATGTGTACGACAGAAGCAGTTTGGAGTTCCTGCTGAAGCTCTGTTACATTTTTTTATATTTGTAAGATTTTCTAAATAATTAGAAAAAAGTGTTATTTGTCTCTGAATTAAAAACTGGACAATCAATTCAATTAACTGAACCAACAGACGATCGATTAAATTGAAATGCGTATTAAATCACACAGCTCTAGTAGTTACAGCATGAAGGAGCATCACACTGATGTTAATGTGCGGGGAACACAGCTTCAGGTTACACACACACACACACACGCACACACACACACACGTGTGATTTAGGGGAAGTGAACCTGCACACAGGAAGCAGTAGAGAAACGTGTAGAGTACATGAATAAACGTTTATAAAACATGTGGATGCGGTTTGAAAGACAGATGGAGCTGAAATCTATATAAAAAAAGAATAATAAATTAAATTATGGGGGGGGTAAGGGGGGATTTGGGGGGGGATTCGACCGACAGTGCTACAGTGCATCTCCGCTACGACAGGCACTTTGGGAGTCGAGGAACAAAACCAAAAGAAGCTCCATGTCATGCCAATACTTTCATCTAAATCTGACTTCATAAATCTGAACTTTATACAAAAACAAAAGACTTAATGAGACTTTAGCAAATACTATTTTGTGCATATTTACAGAATCATTACGCAATAAAGGCATCGGATTAGTGTCATGACGTCAGCGGTGTTACGCGAGAGAGAGAGAGAAAGCTCTTAATGTCCCCTGTCCTTTATATATAAATACACCGGTTTAGCATGGTCGCTACGTTCATGTTCACACACACCCTCTCTCATACACACACATACACACACACTCACTCTCTTTCACTCAACCTTTTCTTCTTCTTTTGTTTCTTTCCTGTTTTCCGTCATCATGTAAAGCAGAACAAGAAACAGCAGCATGTTTGCAGGAACATAAGTGTGTGGAGTTCAACACACACACACACACACACACACACACACACTCCTAATGGACGTGCATTGTTTAACCCTCATTGAAAAATTAACAAAGTATGGAATTTATATTCAAATAAATCTGATCACCTCCAATTTTACACACACACAGGAAATTTGGTCTTTATATTCAGAATACGTTTCATTAAGGTTTCCCAGAAAGGCTGTAATGTTTGTGTGTGTGTGTGTGTGTGTGTGTGTGTGTGTGTGTGTGTGTGTGTGTGTGTGTGTGTGAGAGTCTTGGTGGTGAGTTTACGCCTCGTTCTCTGGCGCTGTGCTGTGATTGGCCGCGACGGTGGAGTCAGATTTGTGCGTCATGCGATCCAGTTCAGCCTGCACGTCACTCAGAGCCGGCTTCTGCCCTTAGACAGAGAGAGAGAGAGAGATGGAGAGAGAGAGCGCGAGAGACAGACAGAGAGAGAGCGAGAGACAGAGAGACAGAAAGACAGACAGAGAGAGAGCGAGAGACAGAGAGACAGAAAGACAGACAGAGAGAGAGAGCGAGAGAGAGCGAGAGACAGAAAGAGAGAGAGCGAGAGACAGAAAGAGAGAGAGCGAGAGACAGAAAGACAGAGAGCGAGAGACAGAAAGACAGAGAGCGAGAGACAGAAAGACAGAGAGAGAGAGACAGAGACAAAGAGAGAGAGAGAGCGAGAGACAGACAGAAAGACAGAGAGAGAGAGCGAGAGACAGACAGAA
Source organism: Clarias magur (assembly GCA_013621035.1). NCBI lineage: Eukaryota > Metazoa > Chordata > Actinopteri > Siluriformes > Clariidae > Clarias > Clarias magur. Next base: position 80,025 of record QNUK01000834.1, on the reverse strand, counting down.
AGACAGAGAGAGAGAGCGAGAGACAGACAGAGAGACAGAGAGAGAGCGTGAGAGACAGAGAGAGACAGAGAGAGAGCGAGAGACAGAAAGACAGAGAGAGAGAGACAGAGAGAGAGACAGAAAGACAGACAGACAGAGCGAGAGAGAAAGACAGACAGACAGAGCGAGAGACAGAGAGAGCGAGAGACAGAGAGAGCGAGAGACAGAGAGAGCGAGAGACAGAGAGAGCGAGAGACAGAGAGAGCGAGAGACAGAGAGAGCGAGAGACAGAGAGAGCGAGAGACAGAGAGAGCGAGAGACAGAGAGAGCGAGAGACAGAGAGAGCGAGAGACAGAGAGAGCGAGAGACAGAGAGAGCGAGAGACAGACAGAGAGCGAGAGAACAGTAATGTCCTGTAGTATCTGTCAGCTAACACACAAACACAAACACAGTAGAATGTGACAATGACTCCTCCTTTTGGAGACGCCCTGACCCAGTCGTCTAGACATCTGGGTGTGGTCAGAGTCTCTCTGATCCCTACACTCACCCAATCTTCCTGCTCCTGTGTTCAGTTGTCACTGATATCTCACACCACTGAAAGGTGGCATTGCACTACGGTTCAGAAGGTCCCAGGTTCAAATCCCACGACCACCAGGTTGCCCCGGTTGGGCCCTTGAGCGAGACCCTTAACCCTCAACTGCTCAGATGTGTAATGAGAAAAATGTAAGTCTGTCTGGTTAAGGGCGTCGACCACATGCTGTAATGTAAATGTAAATGTACCTGTTTTCTTGGCTGATCCCTGCACTGCTGCTGCTGCTGTCCCTGGACTCCCAGGAGCTCCGGTCTTTTTACTCAACAGACTGTTAAAGAAATTCGCCAAAACACCCTCGTTTGCAGCAGCACCTGAATCACACACACACAAATAGTAATAATTCATAAACAAGTTACTAAAACCTTTAAATCACAGATATAAAGTGTTGTTAGTTCCAGAATACACTCTCACAACACTCTCACAACACTGAACAACACTGTGTAAACTTTATAACTTCCACTCTAATACAGATGTTAAACCCCGAACTCGGGTGTGTCTCTGACACTCACACTAATCCTCTATTAGTTCATCAGAGTGTGTGTAGGCAGATGTTTAACACAGACAGACAGACAGACAGACAGACAGACAGACACACACAGATTAACACAGACAGACAGGCGCGCACACACAGACACGCACACACAGACACGGACGGACACACACGGAGATGCACACAGACAGGCTGCAGACGCTTCACCTTTCATGTTGGGGTCAGGTTTCTTTACCGTCGTCATGGGAGACACACTCGCTACGTTGGTGGGTCCGGTGCGTACAGTGGGTCGAGGGGAACCAGACGCCGTCCGTGCAGGAGATTCCTAACACACACACACACACACACACAGTTTTCTAACAGAAACCCTATCATTATTATTTAACATTAAAGGTAATTAAACTCTCAACACTATGGAACATCAAAACACACCTACAACAGATTAACACATAAAATGAGTGTGTGTGTGTGTTTAAACACACTTCTCTGTAAACACATACACTCTTCGCTCAATACACACAACTTATTTTAACTTTAACAATTATAATCCTGCAGAAAGTGAGAAACTAACTCTCCTGAGAAGACCATAAAGCCTAAATGAAGTGGGCGGGGCTTGGGTTTAATCCATCAGGTTTAGACTAGATTAGGAAAGATATGTTTCAATATGATTTTAGTTTAGAAGTTGTAGTTCAGTATCCCATGTGAAGTGTTTAGAGCATTTAAAGAAAAAAATTGTGTTTTCTTTCCTGTGTGTGTGTGAGAACCAAAACAGCTCCTTGATTGGAGTAAGAAAGTGATTCGATTCTGAGTTGATCTGAATTCGAATGTTCTGACAGGAAGTGATGTCACTTACTGTTGCTCGTGACGGAGTGGCTGGCTGCTTGGCTAACAAAGACTGCAAGATAAAAACAAAAAACAAATACACATTATACACACACGCGCACACAAATACAGTGGTCTGATACACTAAGACACCGACACCAAACCTGACGTGAGCATAAAGAACGTGTCAGTGTTTACAGACCTGCTGCTTCATGAGGAAGACCTGCTCATCTTCAGCGTTTATCTCTTTATCATGAACTAACTGCAAAAACACACAGACACAAAGTAGAGATCAGGAACTCAATAATAAAAACAAATGTTTGCAACACTGCATGTAAGAGGAAGAGACAGACAGACAGAGAGACACACACAGACAGAGACTCTCACCTTGCGCACTGGCGGCTTGATGATGAAATCCTCAAACGGATCTTCAGGTCGGGCAGTGGTGAAGTTTTCGTGTAAGATGGAGATTTTCTTCTCGTTGTCCCAGCCGGACGGACTACAGACAGTTCATCAATTACATCAATTAACACGGGACACTGAGTGCAGAGACACTGTAGTGTGTGTGTGTGTGTGTGTGTGTCTCACATGAACACTGCGTCCTTCTCCACCACTAAGGCCGGTGTGGTGAACTGGAAGTCGTAGAGTTTGTGCACAATGTACTTGTACAGAAGGTCGAGGTTCTTCTCCTCTTTTACAGAAGTGTAGATCAGAGCAGCTCCATCTGAGACACACCGTTAAGGAACACAGACACACACACACACATACACACACACATACACACACAGCACCAAGATGGTGTCTGTTCCTGATTAGTGGAGACAGGAGAGACTTTTCCTCTGTCTTTGTTCTCATGATCAGCTTTAACAGCAGCACTGAAAACATTCTCTCATTAAATCACATCAGTAGGAGAAGGGCGTGGCACCGTTCAGTGTGGTGTACAGGGTGAGAGCTCACTCCTCTGTTAAAATCAGAGTGTAACCTGCAGGTGTGTTCAGATGTTTTTTAGCAGGAAGAGATGATCAGATTGAACACATATCAGGTCTTCTAAACGTCTCCCTTCTGTTTTTACTCTCCGCTCATTCTGAAATTTAAACGTCAAAGCTTTTCATTTGTGGCGTGTGTGTGTGTTCTGTACCAACACAGAGCTGGTTTATCATCCTGAACTGAGAGTAGAGGATACACTGCAGGCAGAATCTCCTGAGGTGAGACTGAATAAAGTCAAAATGCTCCTCTTTGTAGTCGTGGTCTTTCTCCAGCACAGTGACGGCATCACACTACAGGGGGGGGGGGATATTAGATGTTATTTAAGTCAGATGATCTCTCATGAGATCCTCTTAAATGACAAAAATACTGTTTGTATTCCTTCTCAACATCCATCTGATCTACACTAAGACAGTAAGAATAAAGGATATTAATTATAAATAAGTAAATAATAACTAAAACTCAATAGATTATGCCACACACCCACCCATCACTGCCCCCACCCACACCAATCAATGAAATATTGATTCCACTTGAGGAGTACCAATCGCCTGGCCAAAAGGGTGGCAAAGGCAAGAACAGATTGCAGGATTTTGGAGGTACATGGATGTAGGGCGGTGCCGAACATAGCTAAAAGTGGGTCGGGGGGGATAACTGTTGTATGCCTTACTAATAGTTTTAAAGATTTCAGTCCAAAATGTGGCTAGTCTGGGGCAAAACCAAAACATGTGAGAGTGGTTGGCTGGAGACTGTTTGCATCTGTTACATGAGTCAGTCACATTAGGAAAAATCCGTGCCAGCCTCGAATTTGTATAGTGAACTTTATTTACAACTTTACATTGTAGGAGACCGTGCCTCGCACAGATTGAGGAAGATACCAGTTGTAAGACAACTGTTGCCAGTATTCATCACACTTTTTTTTTTTTTTAAAGGTGTTTCTCTGGTTCTAAGAGTAGCTCCGCCCCCACTGAATCAGACCTAATAACAGAACTTACTGCAGGGGGCGCTAACTAAGTCAGTGAGCACACAGTGAGATGTTCAGAGATGGACATACACAAACACACACAAGAAAGGATTTCGAACTCCAGAAACGGCTCTGGGACGAGAAACACAGGGCAGTGGGACAGCTGAGGGCTCCCGAGGTAAACCCCTCTGCTGTTAGAGATACAACACACTGAGAGTTTAATGTTCGTACCTTAGCACAGACGACGAGCACAGGGATTCCCAGGTTGTGCGTGAGGACGTTTTCCCCCAGCGGCAGAACCACAGACTCATCATCGCCCAATGCAGGAGCGCTCCGTCTCTGAGGGGAGGAAGGAGTCGCCTCCTCGGGCTCTGCATACTCCTGAAACGCCCTCACCACTAAACACAGAGGGGGGGGATGGGGGGGCAAAGAGAGAGAGACGGAGAGAGATGGAGAGAGTGAGAGAGGGGGGGGGATGGAGAGAGGGAGAGACAGAGAGAGGGGCAGGGGGGGGAGAGAGACAGAGAGGGACAGAGAGAGAGACGGAGAGGGACAGAGAGAGAGAGATGGAGAGAGGGACAGAGAGAAAGACGGAGAAAGACAGAGAGAGAGGCGGGGGGGAGAGATGGAGAGAGAGAGAGACAGAGAGGGACAGAGAGAGCGAGAGGGACGGAGACGGAGAGAGAGAAAGAGAGAGGGGCAGAGGGGGGGGAGAGAGACAGGTCACAAAACAATCAGGACAATCAGTGTGTATTTTACTGTAAATAACATCAGTCACATCCGAGTCCATGTTACAGTTACATGACACTACAATGCGTCATTACACTACACTAAGGACCGTAATATTACACTAATAAAGGAAATAATCAGCCAATCAGAATAAATACGCATCATGTGACTTCATCATGTGATAATTCCTCCTATAAACAGACCGTCCTGATGGGAATGAGAGGGCGGGGTGAACCTTCGGTCATTTGTTCAACAGGGAAATATTTTAAATATATTTTTAAAGATAAAGTGCAGATTAATTTGTAGATCATTTTTAAATCATCATTTTATAGATTGTATGAATTATTTTTATGTATTTATTTTTTGGGGTTGTGGAACGAATAATTTGAGTTTTCATTATTTCTTATGGGAAATGATGATTTGGTTTATGAGTGTTTTGGAATACGAGCCCACTTCCGGAACAAATTATGCTCGTAATCCAAGGTTCCACTGTATCAATAATTTCAATCAGATTAAAAAGAGCTAGCTATATTAGTAATTAGGACAATTAACTCATTACTGAAGTGTTATCAGGTGACACTGCGCAGACACACACACACACACACACACACACACACACACACACACACGATTCCTGACACACAGTGACACAGCTGGAGCTACAACTAAATAACCAGCTTCAGGTTTTTTTTTCTGCTGTAAATGTTTCTACACACTGGAATCTTTTAGGTTTATGTATCTCATGATACCTACAGCTCAATGTATAAAACTACGTAGAACATGTGTAACTAACAGTTAATATCTCTGAATGTGTGTGTGTGTGTGTGTGTGTGTGTGTGTGTGTGTGTGTGTGTGTACGTATATCGGAGTTTCACATGTCACTGTATTCATGGTTTAACCAATTAGTCACCAAGACCAAAAAGCTGTCTATAGGAGAAAAGCAAACCAGTTTAAAGCTGAGTAAAGAGAGACACTCAATCAGATTACACACACACACACACACACACACACACACACACACACGACAGAGAGGGTACAACAACCTGGAACGTCCTGAGAATGAAAGAACCCACTATGTACGACTGAGCAGACACGCGGCAGGTCGGGCGTGGACAACAGGAGTGTCATGGCCGGGGCTCGCATGGCTGCTTCTGGAATGTTCTCATTGATCTTTAATGATAACACAGTGCGCCGCGACAGGATTTTATCGGGGCAGTTCAGCGTTTCTCTAGAACTGTTCTTAGGCAGGAGGTGAGAGGATGACGGTGAAGTGTATTACGCATCATCTTTTTTTTTTTTGCCAAACCCGGCACTGTGCAACACTCACCTGGAGAGAGGTGTTAAATGTAAAGCCACGCCCACTAACAACAAAGATGGATTCATTTTTCTCTCAAAACACTGATTTCTGGGATGTTGTATTAGGGACGCGAATCACTCGATCCGATATCACAGAACCGATTTTGATTCGTCTTGTGATTCTGTAAGTGTCATGATTTAATAAATACCCCGATTGTCCTTTTTTCACATTTTATTATAATTCCTCAACACACAGGACACTGCGCTGCCTGCCAACGTGTGACTAGATCCCACTGGATCATACAGAAAGTGCAAGATTTTAACCCCTCAAAAAAAAGGAGAAAAAGAAAAAAATTATTTTAAATTACGATTTTGGAGACAGTGTGGTGATCCAATCTCAAACCGTGTAACTGAATGGATTCTTCCATCGCCTCCAGATCACATGTGATTTGCGGACGAGCCTGTTAACATACAGGATGTCTGTATTAGCGATGAGTGACTGAACAAACAGAGGAAGTGTTTAACTGCTCACGTTCATGTGTTTTGTAGTGAACCGCGTTCTTTAAACAGAGTGGAGATGGGCAGACAGACACCCGTCACCCAAACACAAATGATCATTTCCAAATGAGTGTACACACGAGACGGGATGAGGGTTAAACATGGCCTGTTGTGTTGGCATGGCAACCTGGACACGTGGGATAGACTGGGGGACAGTGGCAGGAGTCCATCAGGAGACTCTAAATCCAACTGTGCAGCATTTCACCTCCTGAAGAGGACACTGGGTTAAGAAACCCCACACACAACCCCAGGCAGAGTGGAACAGCATGGTGAGGTCGGTGGGGTCACCCCAGGGTGACATGGGTATTGTAGGCAGATTGTTACATTGTAGAGATTAATTACTTTCACTTACTTCCTATAAAACTGGCTGTACCTATACTTTTGCTCATCTCAACACTGAGTAAACTTTGACCGACAGGTCACATGGTCTAAACTAAACACATCTACTGTAAATGCAGACATCTATTGTCTCATTATTGCCTCAGAGGGAGACAGACAGACAGACAGAGAGGAGACAGACAGACAGACAGACAGACAGACAGACAGACAGAGAGGGAGACAGAGAGGGAGACAGAGAGGGAGACAGAGAGGGAGACAGAGAGGGAGACAGAGAGGGAGGGAGGGAGACAGAGAGGGAGGGAGGGAGACAGAGAGGGAGGGAGACAGAGAGGGAGGGAGACAGAGAGGGAGGGAGACAGAGAGGGAGGGAGACAGAGAGGGAGGGAGACAGACAGACAGAGAGGGAGACAGACAGACAGACAGGGAGACAGACAGACAGACAGGGAGACAGACAGACAGACAGACAGACAAACAGAGAGGGAGACAGACAGACAGACAGACAAACAGAGAGGGAGACAGACAGACAGACAGAGAGACAAAGAGTTTTAGTTCATCTCCAGGCTAATCCAAACCCTCTGATCATAAGGAGTTTATTTATAAAGATCACAAGGGTACTACATGATACTCACTGTACTAACACCAAGCTTAGTAACACACACACAGACACACACAGACGGCTCTAATCCTGGCCTGGTTATTCACTTAGCACTTTATTATTATAATTATTATTATTTGATATAAAGTTGATTGTAAAGCCAAACACGTGTACAGAAACAGGAAGCTGTTGGTCACATTACATCATATAAACACTGCTACTAATTAATCTCCAGCAAAGCCTTCTGGGTAAAGTGGTTCTCCTGAAGTATTGCGACTCGATCCCTCTTCTCACTACACACACACAGATAATATGCTGGAGCTGCAGTGTGTACACGCTGACTCAACCAAGGGGAAGTGAATAGGGGAAGTGGATCAGGGGGTGTTGTGTGTGTGTGTGTGTGTGTGTGTGTGTGTGTGTGTGTGTGTGTGTGTATTAAACAGTGAGCACGTGTATAATCCTGTCCTCCATCTTCATTAGGTCTGAGTCTATACAAGGACACGATTAAAGCTGTGTGACTTCATCTGATTGGTTTACACACACACAGAGTTTCAGGTTAATAAAGTCACAGGGCAACAAAACCCTCTCACTTTGAACGACAAACACAGGATCTGTGCCATCTAGAGCGCTTCGGTTTCTGCCCCAAATGTGGAACAATCTCACACACACACACACACACACACACACACACACACACAAAGTGTTTACTGACTCAGACTCTGTGGTTTCAGACTAAAAACTGTGACAATATGTCAGGGAATAACAGCGTTGTGAAGGCTGACACGCACGCTGACACACGCACACACTAAATGATTTCTGAAAGCCTCCTGAACCTGGATCAGTGAGTTAATGAGATGCTCAGGGTTAGAGACAAGAGGAACAGGGACTCACTCCTCTGCTCCATGTCCCTCATGTCCTCAGGGGGGATCTTCAGTTTGTCCACATGTTCCCTCAGGACACTCGTCCACTTCTGCAGAGCCTCCATGATGGACCAGGGTCTGGACATGTCCACCACGAACACGGCCACGCTGTCCTTCAGGGTCTCCGAGGACATGGCAAACTTCAGCAGGCCTTTGTGATAAACGTCTCCATCCAGGATCCACACGTTACAGCGCGCCACATCTGTTCACACACGCACACACACACACACACACGATATATATATCACAATGTGATACAAGAACGCATTCAGCACACACTCTCAAACACACACAATTCCCGTCAGTAGCAGTGTGTGTGTGTGTGTGTGTGTGTTACCGTCGCGGTCCTCGTCGTGGACATTCAGGTACAGGTACTCGAGTCCTCGGCCCTTCTTATTGTGTTCCACTCCCTGCAGTTTGGTCATCAGCGTGGTCTTCCCCGATCCATCATCACCTGAGTGTGTGAGAGCAACGTACATCAGAGTCAGGGTTACACACACACACGTGTATACACACACACATGTAGGTCAGAACCGGACTCTCACTTTAAGGACTAATAACACTGAGCGCACGGTACACACTTTACATCGTCAGCCTCTACACCTGCTACTGAAGGGCGGGGCAGGTCGGGGCGGGACGGGGACTTACCGAACAGCAGGATGTTCCGTCCGGACGGCAGTTTGGTACTGGAGCGTGTTGAGACTTCGCTGAGGATCGAGGACCTGAAACACAAACAGGAAGTGCTGTCACTGCCATTACATCATCATTATACTTATAGAACTACATCCTCTAATCACACTCTCTCTCACACACACATACATACACACACACACACACACACACACACACAGAGCAAAGTAAACAACACTGTGTAACACAAACGTCAGTCTAAATGTGTGTGTTTCCTGTCAGATCTCTAAACACAAACAAAATACTCTTTATGTTTAAAATTTAAAGCAGAAAAAGAACTAAAAAAGCAAAACACACACACACACACACATTTAATATTGTGTCAGATTTCATCTTATTGTACCTAAATTACACAGTACTGAAAGGAAGGGTGGAACACACACACTGTATTATCCATCTGTACACTTATTCAACACAAAGTCAAACAAACAGGCTATAAAACATGCCGGAGAGATCCGTGTGTGTGTGTGTGTGTGTGTGTAGCGGCCGGCAGTGACAAAGCAACTTCCTCCACCCTGCAGCTAAACGCGTCTCCTCGCGCGCGGCGGGCCTGTGTGGGTCCTGCGCGTGTCTCTGCGCTACTTTACCACAGGTTCTGTCCCTCGTCCTCCTCGGCGCTGGTGTCCATGCTGAGGCCGTCTGTCGCCGCTGCACCCAGCAGCTTCTTCTCCAACACCGGAGCCATCTTGTATCTCAACACAAACCACAAAGGGAGGCGGCATTTTTCCCCGCACCCGCATTTTGGCAAACCACGCCCTCCTCTTTCGAGATTGGTTACGTACGCTCTCGCTACGTGCACCGCGATTGGTTGCTACAAATATCAGTCACGCGCGGAGACTCGCTTTGGTTTGCGCGGGAGCGGGAACTCCGAGCCAATCTCAACGCGATAGGCGGGATTTGTAGAAATACGGGTAGGGAAAGAAAAAGCTCCATTGGGAAACATGGTGCCCGGGTTGTGCCTGAAGGACCCAACTATTAAAAATGTAATTGTTCGTTTAAGGAAACAGATAATAAATGCATTGCCACTCGCGTGTACCAATTTCATAGATGTATTTTGATTAAAGAGAGATATAACCGGGCAGTAATACCTTTTTTAATTCGCACGATGTATTTTACTGTTACGCGGCGAATGAAAGGACTGCCCAGTCCGCGTTGGCTTGAATGATGTCATTTAGATAAAGAGCGCCGCCTGGCGGTAAGAATAAGTAGAGCCGATGACCTCACCCTAATACTGAGAAGAGATTTATTTATATCAGTTAGGTTTTTTGTTTGTTTGTTTTTTCACCATTTTTGCGCACAGTCTGATTATGTTTAATTTCCAATTATTTAAAATATTTTCTAGGAGGAATATTATAATTGTATTTTATTAATTCCTTTCTGGCATATTTTTAAAACACATTGTTTGTGACCTAACACGTCCTGCGGACAACAAATAAGCTTTCATTTTCTGTTAGCAGACAGACAGAATTTGTGAAAAGATTTGTGTATCCGCTAAGCAGAAGTCATGCCCCGACTTCTGAGTGTGCTTATTAGGCCACACACGTAAACCACGCTGACCTATTGTCCTCTGCTGGACGAAATTCGTTATTGCAGGAGACAATGTGAGCGCCTACCCTAATCATGCATCACCAGCATGAGTAAAAAGCTAGGTGAGCTCGTACCCTGACTTACTGCCATCTGCTGGTTGAAATCCGGTACCGCAGGAGGAAAGTCATGTGAGCGCCTACTCGAACCTTACTGCTCTCTCTTGGTTGAAATGGGATACTGCAAGTTTTTTTTTTTTTTTTTTAAAGAAGCTCTGAGCTCGTACACTGACTTGCTGCCATCTGCTGGTTCCAACGTGGTATGTGCATGAGTAACAATGGGATGCTGCAGGGTTAAAAAAAAAAAAAAACTCTACCTTGATCTACTGCCCTCTGCTGGTTGAAACGCAGTACTACAGGGAAAAAAGCTCATAAACATGTTTTTATATTAAGAATATTATCAGTAACGTACATTACAGTTTATTTCTACATCAATATATGCCTTTCCACCCCCCCTCCACTGTGACTCTACACACTCCTGCACTACCCCCCCCCACACACACACACACACACTCGGAGTGGGGGCGGGACAGCAGGGGGCGGGGTAGTGTGAGTGGCTCCATATGGTGTATTAAGTGTGGTGTGCCTCCACTGTACTTCACACAGTACCCCCACCACCACCACACACACACACACACACACACACACACACACACACACGCACGCACACCTTTCATTATTCAGATGGTTACATGTTTTAATAATAATAATAATAACAGAGGAGTGTAAAATGATTTGAACCCTAACACACACTGAAAGTGTATTGACAATGACAGATGTGGCTTATTGATTATTGATCTGTATGTATGCGTGTGTGTGTGTGTGTGCCTTTCTAAGGAAAACCATTCACACGTCACACACCAGCACATTAACCGGTGTATAACCGCGTCGTTATAAAGGTTTCTCTGACTGACACTGGAGACTCTTTACACTAAAGTTACACAAACACCTCAGAAACATCACTGATCACGACTGTTTTACATTTTCTCCTACAAGCCCCTTACGCTCCATGCTCCATAAAGAGAAAGTTAGTGTACAAATCATTTTATTGTTTGTCTGTGTGTGTGTGTGTGTGTGGAAGTGTAGTGACTGTTCTTTAGTAACTGTACTGTAACAGCGTCCTCCGGGAAGGAAATAAAAGTTAAAAAGCCGTACACTGCAGGAGATGAATCTGTTTCAGGACGACGCAACGTCACAATCCTGCAAAAGTGAGTCATTAGAGACGATTCTGTTAAAGTCACACAAAAAGAAAAATATTCCAGATTGATGGCAGAGACTCTTTCAGAGAGCTGTGATTCTGTTTGTGTGTGTGTGTGTGTGTGTGTGTGTGTGTGTGTGTGTCCATTAACACCAGACAGTCGAGTCACATGCTGGTGTCACACTGCGTTAGCAATATTAACACTTACGTCTCACCTTTCTGAGTGTGTGTGTGTTTGTGTGTGTGTGTGTGTGTGTGTGTGTTTGTGTGTGCATACTTTCTTATGATATAAACTCTATAAATGACTCTACACACATTTTGCATGTCAGAGCCCAGGTCTAAATCCTAAAACCTCAAACACTGAGTTCTGCACAAGCAAAAACTGCTTTACTTGCTTTATCAGTAAGGGGTGTGTATACTTATTGTTCTTCCTCCCTTAAACATCTTGCCGTTTTAAAAGCGTCTCAGGATCTGACATGATTTCGCCTGGTTTCATTTTTAAAAAGCTGTTGGTTTAACAGGGGTGTGTAAACTTTTGGATCAACAGTACACACACAGCGCCTGTAACAGATCCACTGTGACATGTGTGTGTGTGCGTGTATGTGCGTGTGTGTAGGGTGGGCGTGTACAGCTTTAATGTACCATCACATATGATAAGGAAGTTGTGAAGTACGACTGTTCGTACACTCCACATATACATAGTATATACAACAACTGTTAGTGTGTGTGTGTGCGTGTGTGTGTGTGTGTAAACGGCAGTAACATGTGTGAGATGTTGAACTAAGTGATGTGTGACTGGTGATGTACAGAACGACAAACACCGCTCCAGTAAACACGTCTCTGCACTGGGTTTAATCTTTTAGATATTTTTTAATCTTAGTCTTTAAATCTCATTCATCGTCGCAGGGGGCGGAGCCTATCCCAGGAGACATTGGGTACAAGGGTGACAAACCATTGCAGGACACATACACACACTTTCTTTCACACATTACAGGTGACTAGAAACTCTAATTACTCTAATCAGTCTGTCTGTAGGGCTGGAGGAGGAAACCGGAAAGCCCGGAGGAAACACAACAAGCAACATGAGGCACCCTGGAGGTGCGAGGCCACAGGGTAACCACTACGCCACTGTGATGCCCGCCTTATATATATTGTTTATAATATAATTCTAACTCTATACTTATAAATATTATTATGTTCAAGTCAAACCGAGACTCCTGTTGAACAAAGGTGTTAAAGTTGACGATCCTGAATGACGATCCCATGGTGACTCGGAGCCCACTGAACATTCCATGTTTGGGAGACCGGCGTTTCAGACGTGAATCAGACAGGCAGTTCGGTCTCGGCTCCAGCGTACTGAGAGAACTTTCTACCTTGCTGGTGTCCAAGCTCTAGTGACACACTGGGATAAGTGCATTAGTGTAGCAGAGGATTATATAGAGACATAAAGGGAGTGTTTACTCTCAAAACGGCCTATTATTTATTATTATTCCTTTTATTAGTATTATTATTATTATTATTATTGATACAGTATGAATAATAAATTAGATACATAATACACATATAATAAGATGTTTATATAAACCGTTGTGTGACATTTTCCATCTTAAAAATTCTGTATGAAAATTGTATTTGTGTACATAAAAATATTTCATTCAGTGATCTGTAATGTGTTTAGACAGATCAGTGTTCCTAGTTTGCTAAGTGAAAAGTGTTACATGCACACGCCGTTCACCACCAACTGAAAAAGCAGTAAGACGTCTTTACTCTCTTCTGTTTCTTGATTGCATTATTTCTATCTTTGCTTGCCTTTTTCTTTTTTCACTCTCTCATTCTTCATCTCTCTCTCTCTCTCTCTCTTTCTCTTGCTTTTTTATCTGTCTATGCAGATAGAGGCTCTACAGGGTGAAAGGTTAGATAAATATGAGCTCGGGTCTGAAGAGCAGCAAAATGGACATAATGTAGGGAGCGAGGGGGGTTTAGGGGTGCGAGGAGGGGGAGAAGAGTGTGAGGGGGGAGGGTGTAAAGGGTATAAGGGGGAGGGTGTAGGAAGTGAGGGGGAGGGTTTAAAAAAAGAGTGATGTGGGGAGGGTGCAGCAGGGGGTGGGTCAGCACTGTATAGCCACATGTCTCACACGGCGGAGAGGCTTTAAGAGGACGGGGCTCAGAGAGAGAGAGAGAGCAGCTTCATCATCGTCTTCATCATCTTCTTCACTCTTTTGGATTATTGAGGGTCCGACAGACAGGTGGGTCGAATCTTACACACACTCACACACACATGCACACACTACAGGTTTAGTGAATAAGAGCAGAGAGAGACAGACAGAGAGAGAGATCAGAGTGCCGGCTCTTTGTTCTCTACAGCTCTGTCCAATTCCAGTCTGCACTCCACACTCACACACACTCACACTCTCACACACACACTAGCACACAGGAGTGTGAATTAGATGTAAAGCTGTGTAGCGTGGGGCTGCAGTGAGTCTTTGTGTGAGATGGAGGAGGAGCGGAGGAGAGGCTGCGGTGCTGCTGGGGGAGCTGAGCCCGGGTTCTGCAGCACTGGGTTCTGGCCCTAATATTGAGAATAACCAATCTTCTAATACAGGTTTATTACACACACACACACACACACACACACACACACCTTTCAGGTCTTCATATTTTCCCCCCTTTTTATCACATTAAATTCCACCCTCGTGTGACGTTATTAAATATGAACATTTCCAGAAGTGTGTTTTATAAATTGTAATTAGGTTAATGATTCTTGCGCGCGCGCTGTCGTTTTAAAGTTAATTGTTGAAGCTCGTGCACGATCCACCAGCTGCCACGCGCGTTCACGGCTTTCATATCCTATTCTCGCGAGAGTTGACGGAACTCGCGTTGCCGAGGAAACGCCTCAGTGTGAGTCGCCATGGCAACCGCCTTCTGCCTTTTTTTTTTTTTTTTTTTGCAGCAATCGATTTTTATATTACCGCTCATTAATTAATTAATTTGATCTATATAAAAAAACCTCAGGGAAAATAATGTAGTTGAATGAGCTAAAGCTAAGTATTAGCATAAATTTTGAGGTAAATGCTAGGTAGCTAGCAAAGGTCTAGTAATCAGAATCTCAACGTCAAATCACACAAATCAGCTTGGATAATTTCTGCAAAGTGCTAAATGTGAAGACTTACATTAATAATAATAAAGTGTAGAAGCATATTTTAAAAAAACACATTCATCTGTGTGTAATTATTTACAGAACATTATTCATTTAATTATATATAAAAAAAAAAATCCAAAGTAAAACTTTCTGCCATATTCATCATCTTAAACAGATCCAGAGCTTTAGCTGTCCAAAGATTTGTCTAAATGTTATGATGCTAAATTATAAAGCTAATTTAAAAAGAGTAAAATAATAAGGTGACACATGATGATGACTTCAGACGACCTCTGGTTAGTTTATGTGTTTGTTTTTCAATTCAATTTAATTTTACCTACATCCTCATCTGGGTGATAACATTTTCTTTTTATAGTCTCATACTTTTTTAGCACAATTTATTCTAAATTCCTGTAAGAAGTACATTTGTAAGGGAAGCAGCGTCATTTTGGAGTTAGCATCAACAGTTAACTAGCAGCGTTATAACCCGGATGTGTCCTGGTGTATAGCAACAGTAATGGAACTCTGGACTGTGTCCACTTCATTTATTTTGACCTTGAACTGGAGTTTTCCTGGTGGCTAACCGTCCGCTGTCGTAAAATGTCCGCTACTGATTAAACACACAGCGTTATTTATACACCACACACGGGTGATTTCAGGTGGAAAGAAGTGGAAAAAAATACAGATATGTGTGTGTGTGTGTGTGTGTGTGTGTGTGTGTCAACACAGTGTAAATGTACAGCAGTCTCATGGTGGTCTTGTAGTAACAAAAATACAAAATTATGTTAATAAGTCAAATATCTTCTGACTCTGGACAGCTCTGTTAGGATAATCCTGCTGAAGTTAACTGAACATGACACACATTCATGTAGGAGTTTCCATGTCTGTAAGTCATTTATTTGACCCAGACACATAAATGAAAGTTTAGTTTATTTCCTCTATAAAGAGTCGGCTTGTTAAATGTTTCTTATTATAGCATCGTGTGTGAGTGTGTCACAGACACCAGTGGCTCAAATCTAATCTTTTTCTTTATTTTTCTCTAAATATTTATAAATCACTAAATAATTGACTGACCTGCACGATTAAACATCATAATTGGATTCCTATCTGTTATATATTTGACACGATACATTTACTCGCATAAAAGAGTGAATATCACTGAGATTAGAATCGTAATCATCCCTGAGAGTCCTGCGATGAAATAAAACCCAGCACACACTGCCGAGCTCAGCAGTTGGATCGATTTTGCATTATGCTGGCGCATGACTGCCATGACTGCGCATCCTCTAATGCATGCAGTAACGCAGCAGCACTTTCAGCCATGCTGCTGCAGACATCAGGCCACCGGCAAGTGCAGAAAGATTCACGTACCATCCCTGCTCACAGTACTAACGTGTTCATACACTGAACTCGAGAAGCTCATTTTATAGGATTACGGCTCATGAAGTGAATGCAGGGTGTTAAGAGAATGCAGCGTTCTCAATCTGTCTTTGTTTCAGACAAGCTGTGCATAAAGCACGAGCAAATTAAATAATCCGATTAAATCATTCCAGGATTGTGTGTTTCGTGTGATGTATGGCAGAGTGACAATGTACAGTTGTGTTATCTAATCAATGGAGTCGTTTTCTCCACCCTTATCGTCTCCCTACACTGAGCTCGGCGAGCCAGCCATGAATGCCGCTCAGCTCCTATCAGCTCGACTTTTACGCACTAACAGCAGCACTACGGCACCCGAGCGAGGCGCAGCAGGATTCATATTCAGCCCGTCGGCACGAGCAGATCATTTTTCTGTTTGTGTTTCTCCCACTGCAGCTCGTATTTTCCCACGACACCGAGGTTAAATTCTAAACTTCTTTATCATCCAGTTCGAGTCCTTCTCATGAGAGAGACGCCAAAGAACTCCAACATTAAATGTAAATTCTGGAAGTAAGGAATGAGTGAGGAGCCGAGCAGCTCGTCAGTGTATGACTTACTCAACATTCCAGACTCTTTACAAGAGCCATGTGAAGTTTCCATCCAGCAGTCATTTGTCTTTCATTCGTCCTCGTCTCCCGCAGCTTTTGGACTGCATTCAAACGTCCTCCTTTTGGCAGAGTTAGCCGTGGTGAATAAAGTGAATGCCCTTTAAAAGGCGACACAGTGCAGGCGAAGCTGGCACTCGCACACAGTGCGCGCTTTTATCAGTTTTCACTTCCATCATGGTTAATTAATCCCGTACTCCAATCACGGTTTTTATGCACCCTTGATGAATTGCCCTCAGCGTTTCTCCTGGGTCAAATATGCATTTATTCTTATTATTGCATTAGTTCAAGAAAAGTCTTTTAGAATGATTCCAAGGGCACAACTTACCCAGAGTGCACTCTTTTTTGTTGGTAAAAATAAGTTTTGTTCTATGTAACCACCAACTTTATCTATACACACCATGCAAAGCAGGGTAAATAAGTTACAAAGCTGATATGACTGCACACGTGACTCATGTTTACTCTTTAAATCTCCTTCGTGTGTAGCAGGTCAACACTTTAGCAATGATAAAGCTTTAGTGAAATCAACATGGTTCATTCATCACATTTATCTCTCATTTGTGTTTGTTGTTTTCTTGGTCAAATCGATTCTTAAAATCCGGCCACATTAACACAAAAACCAGATTTTTTTCGTACTCACACACATATGTTAACACCACAAGCTTATGTTAAAACCAAATTTAAAAATCGCATTAACATTTAACCACGCCTACAAAAACTCCACAAAAGGCAAAACTCAGGAACTACAAAGTCGATGAAAGGGCGCCTCCTAAGTATGGCATGTTCTAAATCTCCAAGTAATCCAGCTCAGCCCCTGCAGTGTATCAGCTTCATTACACATAAACGCCTTCTCCCTTATACAATGCAAAAAAAGTTTGTTCTAAACTGAAGGAATATCAATTTATTTTGATTGATTTACCCTTTAATATGAAGTGAACCAAAAAGTTCATTACCATGATGTCCCTTGTAGTGTTTTAAACCTGTCAGTTTGATCTGTATATAAACCCACAGAGACTCAGTAGAACCTATATGACTTAAAGCTAAATCCAGATTTACATTAGTGAGTCAGTGTATATGTGGATGAAATGCTGGTCCACTGATTTACTTACTGAAAATCAATCTTGTGATTTTTGCAGGTCGCATTATGGGAGGTAAGCTGAGCAAAAAGAAGAAGGGATATGACGTCAGTGACCCTAAAGAGAAAAAGGAGGAGAATGCTGTGGTAGTTACAGCTTCAACAGAGCAGAAGGCTGAAGCTCCTGAAGCAAGCCAGGGTGTAACTGCAGAGGTAAAAGCAGAACAAGTGGCCCAAAATGCTGCAGCTCCTCCAGAACCCCCAACAGAAGCTCCAACTGAGCAGGCTGCATCACCAGACAATGAAGAAGCAAAGGGAAAGCCTGTGGAAGCTGCTGTTGCCACTGTGGAAGCTGCTCCACAGGAACTACCATCTGCCCCAGAGGAGCCCGCAACAGCCTCAGAAAAGAGAGCAACTACTCCAGAGAAACCTACAACTGTCCCAGAGGAATCTGCACCTGCCCCAGAAACACAAGTAGCTTCTCCTGTGGAGCCTGCACCAGCCCCAGTGAAACCTGGACCTGCCCCAGAATCTGCAGCTGCTCCAGAGGAACCCACACCTGCCTTAGATACAACAGTAGTTACCACAGAGGAAACTATACCTGCCTCAGAAAAAACACTAGCTGCCCCTGTGGAATCTGCTCCTACATCTGAAGAACCACTAGCTACTCCTGTGGAATCTGCATCAGGCTCTGAACAAGCGCTAGTTACCCCTGTGGAAGCTGCACCAGTCTCTGAAGAACCACTAACTACTCCTGTGGAACCTGCTCCTACTTCTGAAGAACCAACAGTTGCCCCTGTAAAACCTACACCTGTATCTGAAGAGCTAGTGGCTTCCCCTGTGGAACAAGAACCTGCCTTAGAAGAAAAAATAGCTGCTCCCGTGGAATCTCCACCTGCCTCTGAAGAACAAATAGTTGTCCCAGAGGAACCTGCACTTTTCTCAGAAGGACCTGCACCAAATGAATCTGCTGCTGTACCAGTGCAGGCTGTAGAGAAATCACCATTTATACCTGAAGAGGCTGCCGTTGTCCCAGTGGAGGCTGCAACTCCCTCAGATAAGCCAGAGGAGCCACTATCTTCAGCTGAAGTTGTTCTTACACCAACACAGTCTGTTGCTGCTCCTGAGGAACCTGCACCTGCCCCAGGAGAGACTGTTGCTGCTGTAGTGGAGCCTACAGCTGCACCAGAGGAACCATCAGCTGTCCAGGAAGAGATTGTTTCTGCCCCAGTAGTAGTCGAAGCTGCAATAAATAAACCAGCAGCTGCCCCAGAGGAACCTTTAGCGCCTGTTGAAGCTGATTGCTCCCCACAGGAGTCTGTCCCAGAGGAAGGCACCACACACGAACAAGCTGTTTCACCCGAGGAACCACCAGCTACACTAGAGGTTGCTTCAGCCCCAGTAGAGGCTGAAGCTGTCTCTGATGAATCACTAACTGCCCCAGTAGAGGCTGTTCCTATCTCACAGGAACCATTACCTGCACCAGAAGAGAGTATAGCAGTTTCTGAAGTGCTTCCACCACAACAAGTAGCTCTCGAGGAAATAACTGTTTGCCCATTAGAGCTTGTAGCTGCCCCTGAGCAGGTTGAAATGACACCAGAAGATGAGCCTGTAGCTGCCACAGAGCAAGTTAAAATTACATCAGAAGATGAGCCTGTAGCTGCCACAGAGCAAGTTGAAATTACACCAGAAGACGAGCCTGTAGCTGCCACAGAGCAAGTTGAAATTGCAACTGACGAGCCTGTGATTGCACCTGAAGAACCTGAGTCTGCTCAAGTAGAGCTTCCAGCTGATGAAGTAGTGCAAGAAGCTGTAGAGGAGGTTTTAAATGCCATAGAAGTTACGCAAGTATCAGCTGTGATCACAGAACCTTCAGAGGCTTTGAAAGTAGAAGCAAAACCACAGGTTTCTGAATCTCTTCCTGAGTCTGAACCAGTTGCAGTAGTACCTTCTCCTCCAGAACCAGAAATTAAAGCCGGACCTGTTGCAGATGGAGAGGAACCCGTTCCGGCGATTGTCATTTCAGAATCCACCTCGGCCAGCGAGATCATATCTGCAGAACCTTGCAAGGATATAGAGTTGAAGCTGGAAAATGGAGAATGTGAAAGTGCTGGATCAACAGAAGAACCTTCACCTGTTAAAGAAAATGGAGTGTGTCAGGAGCAGGTGATGGTAGATGGTCCAGTAAATGGTCCAGTAGATGGCCCAGTAGATGGCCCAGTAGCTAATCTTCATGGAAAGGAGTGTGTGAATGGCATAGTGGCTGAACAGGAACCTAACTGTGAACTGAAAAAGGACTTAAACATGGCCAGTGATGTTGGAGATATGGTGGAGGGTCTCAGTGCGGCAGTGAGCCAGGCTGTAGAGACGGCATGAAAAAATCCTTCACATGTGAAATTCATCATGAAGAAAAACAATAAAGTCCTCCAACGACGCTGACTTCCTGAAATATAAACGTCCAAACTGCCTTCACAGTGACTCAGGTGCAGGGAGTTTATGGTTACAACCACTGAAGAACACGAGATGAAGAACAGAGTGAATTATTGAAGGTGAAAAAAAGAGATGAAGGATGAAAAGGAAAAGAAGAAGGAATGTAATTTGCCATGTTGTGTTTGGCACTGGTGAGCTTTAACTGCCTGCGCTGGTTAAATATAACAACCAGGAAAAATGTGAACGCTGGTTTAAAAAAAAAAAAAAAGCCACACTGGACATTGACCCCGAAAAAAAAAAGTGAAATGAATAATTTGTGTGTTTGCTTGTGAGTTTTGCTGAAAATGAAAGTGGTTCTTGGATTAGCATTTAAATATACATAATCAAACGTAGACTTTCACATATCCTTTTCTTATCCACGTAACAAAGTTATGAAGTTGTTCGTTTTGAGCTTTTAGAGCTGAAACTGTGAGGAATGTTCATTTTAACCTTGATGGCTTATGTTAGAAAATAAAACACGCAAAAATACTCGTTAAACTCGGACCTTTAATTTCACTTCTTTCTAATGAACCTGAGAGACTAAACTGTCTACTGCTTGTTTCTCTTCTATTTAAATATGTATTTGAAATAAACTCCTGTCCACAAGGGGGCAGAAAAAAAAAACAGAATGAACGCCTCTTGTTTTAATACAGAAGAACTGAGAAGCAGAACCTGATCAGTGCGGTCTCAGTCATGACGCTGCTGGAGGTCGCATCCCAAAAGAGAATATTCCAGTCCTGCGCTCTGATTGGTCAGAAGGTGCTGATTAAAGCACCAGAACAGTTTACGCTGCTTTGGAGGTTTTACGAGGGAGCAAATGTTTATAGCTGCTCTAATGATGTTACTTGGAGCAAGACCTTCCTCTGTCTCTCTCTCACACACACACACACACACACACACAGCGGCTACTGTAACTATAAACAGATACCATGTGTTGAGTGCTGCTCGTTAACAAACACTAATGTAACTTGTTAACAGATTCCAGTGGAGTAAGAATGATTTTTATTCTGTGTCTATAAGGACATGGGAACTTAGCAAAGCCCATGTACACACACACACACACACACACACACACGCGCGCGCGCGCGCAAAGCTCTCGAGTTTCTTTAAACAAAAAGCACACCATGCTTCTGATTTATGAAAGGAATGTTCCAGAGAGTGCAGGGTGGGGGATGAAGTTACTGCCTTCACACACACACACACACACACACACACACACACACACACTGTATATTCCTATACAAATTTCTATCCCTGTGCCTCTCACCCATCAGTACCCTCACTTGTATGCAGGGTGTGTGTTTGTGTGTGTGTGCAGCTGCAGTCCTTGGTCCCTCGTCACACTGCGGTGTCTGTAGTGGCTCAGCTGTCTCCCTCCCTCCATCACTCCCACTCTCTTTCTTCTCTTCATCTCATTCAGCGGCTCTTCCACTAAACCCTCTCAAAAGGACTGAGCAGCTTCAGCTAGGTCTCTCTCTCTCACACACACACACAAAGAGACTGTGTGTCTGTAGTCTCATATGTAGGTTCTTTAACCCTCAGCTTATGTATGACTGAGAGGAGGACAGGAAGTGTGTGAGAACAGCGTACCTACTTCTTACACAAACACACACACACACACACACAGAGCAATAATTAACCAAAGCAGAGCAAATTGTTCCCCCTTGTAGATGACATCATTCACCACACATGTTCCTAAATGCAACCTGGTGATCCACACGCTGTGTGTATGTGTGTGTGTGTGTGTGTGTGTGTGTGTGTGTGAGTGAAGATAAGGTACAGTCACCTTGACCAAATTCTTTCTTACTTGTTTGTGCAGAAAGTCCACAGTTGTTCAGAAATCTCCTGTGTGTGTGTGTGTGCATGTGTGTGTGTGCATGTGTGTGTGTGAATAGTATGAGTATTTCAGATAGAACATCTAATAACATTCATGCTAATGCTAATCAGTGTAATGTTTGTGTATGATAATGTAATGTGATAAGATGATCGAGGACAAACAGCCCAAAGGCAAGGTGTCATTACAGTGTAAACAGCGCACACACACACACACACACACACACACACACACACACACACACACACACACACACACACACACACACACAGACAGAGCATTCCATCAACTACACACATAAACACAATGTGACACACCAACCACTCATACCAGTCTCACATTCCCCTCTGTCTGACTTCATTGTGTGTGTGTGTGTGTGTGTGTGTGTGTGTGTGTGATACCCCCATGATGTTAGTTTAAACACTGATAGTCAATCAAAGAGGTCACGCAGCAGTTTGCGCCACATACCTGAGAAATTCAGCATGTCACTCTCTCCTCATCAGTAGCTCACTGTGGAGTTTCTTCATACACACACACACACACACACACACACACACACATTCTCCGAGTGCCATTCTTTGCTCTCAAACTTTGCTCCCTACATCTGCCATGACAGTCATCAGCATGCCAGATTCCACACACACACACACACACACACACACACACACACACACACACACACACAGACACACACACTTATATATATGCATCATATGAACCATTTAATGTTTATGATGGAAAACCTATACATTTGCACATCAGTGTTACATTTGTTTCATCTGTTTATACAGCACACACACACACACACACACACACACACACACGTCCCTGGGTGTACAGAAGCCTTGACAGCAGTTCTATACAGTAGTTGCTGCTTGTCGCTGTCAGGTACACACAGCGGCGTGAGAGCTGGAAATGATATTGAATATAACTGTAGATACGTTGAACTCTGACACTCAGACACTGAGACTGGTGTTAAACTCTTCCTGTTACATATTCACAACCTGGATTTTTAAATATATTGTATAGATTATGGTGCTGATTATACGTAGATCAGATTAAAGTGGTAACTGCAATACTGTATGATAGACTTGAACGTTGTTGAGTTGTGGAATGCTTCATTTTATTCTCGTGCTGTTCCTACACGCAGCTAATCTATATACTATTTTAAGTAAAAACCCAAAGAATCTGAGCGTGTGCGTAAATCATGTACACCAGTGTTCAAAACGGCCAAATAGCCAGATTAGCCAGATTAGCGAGATTAGCATTGTGCAACAGCGAGCGTTGGCATGTTAGCATGGATGTGTTTCTGTGAAATTAGCAGAGCCCTTAATCAGTAAAGAGATGAAGGTTTAGGACACAGCATAGAAAACACACACACACACACACACACACACACACAAATGTACACACTTGGATTGTGTAACTTGAATGACAAGAATGTTATCACGTGTGTGTGAGTGTTTGTGTCCACAATGTTAGTCTTTAACCACACAAAGTGCAGGAGGTGAATTCTGTTTAAATCTCATGTGTGGTTCACACACACACACACACACACACACACACACACACCATGCTTTACAGCTCACGGCTAAACCTCATTTACACCACGGTGCTGCAGAGTCCTACATTCTGATTGGTCAGAAGGTGTTGATTAATTCTCTTTAACAGCAGCTCTGACAGTAATGCAGGTTTATTTTAATGCATTATGGTTTCTATAGTAACAGCCCATAGACACGGACGTGTGCCGTGCACAGACTAAAAATGCTCACATCAGAGAATCACATTGAAAAGCTTGAACATCTCTGTTACTTTGGGGGAAAATCATGTTGATGGAACTTAATGAAGCTCCTCAGACACGACCCTGACCGCGCTCCAAACTCACTCCACTCAGAATCAACTGCATTTTACACTGAATCAGCAAAAAAACTACCCTGTATCTCTACATGCACAATTTGGAACACACACACACACTTAACATTCGGCACAATTGAAGCCATCTCTCTGGCGCTCTGCACTCCATTTACAACTTAAAAATAACTGCAAGGAGACGCCATGTTCAATAAAACACAGCAGGACACACACACACACACACACACACACACAGCTGGATCTTGGCCAACATCATCATCAGCACAACATCCCTGTTGGTGGGGGAAAAGAAAATGGCGGCTATCTGCGTGTGTGTGTGTGTGTGTCCTAATAGAGGCAGCAGGTATAAGCAGCAATCTTATCCTCCAGACATCCTCCTACTCCAGTAAAATAATAAAAGAGATGATACGATGTCCTGGTTAGCAGTTGCGTCCTGTGTACGGCGGCGGGACTGTGCGGTTTTCTCCAGGTTGAGGGGTGTTTCTTAAATTCGATTAACTGAGCAACAAATAACACTGCGGTGCCTCTCGATGTGAGCATTATGGTGGTTTACTTAGCGTAGGAGAGTAAAGTCTGTGGAGACGTTAGTAAAGACGTGGATCATCAAGAAACTAGCCAGAGAAGTGATTCTCGCTCGCCGCACTTACACAGCAGGGGGCGCTAGTTATGCTTTTCACCTGCGGGAACCTCATAGTTAGCCAGCGGTATCGGTTATCATTGCTGTGTTTTATTGTTCGGTTCCAGAGGAAGAAATTCCAATAAAGAGAAGAAGATAACTTTAACATGAGAAAGTAAGGAGACAAACATAAACAGCTACATGAACATAGACAGAAGAAACAGAAGCACAGAAGCAGCTCCACCTGACCACAGACCAGGTTCACCAGAACGCTCTGCCTGGATCGTCTGCTCAGTTTCTTGCATTCTAGCGACTACCTTTGGTTCTCTTTTGCTTTCTCGAGTGATCACATACGAGACAAACTGCATGAGAACGTGTGATGTAGAAAATCCCTCCCTGACCGGATCTCCGGCCGCACCACAGCGACAGTGACCCGCCCTCACTTACAGATCATCTGGTACATACAGTAGTTCTCCATGTTAGGAGCTACGGTGGGATCCACTGGGATCGTGTGATTCACATGCAGATGTTTTCTAGAGACATGGCCGGGTCAGATATCGCCTCATCACACAGCTGAAGCCTCGGTTTGTTTTAAAGTCCCTTTTAGTCAGTGTGATTCTGCTCAGGAGGAGTCAGAGTGAGGAGACGTGTGGAGGGCCTGACACACTCACTGTGGCACGGGCATGTGTTTATAAAGAGCTGCTGAATGGCAGGAGAACAGATCCTCGGGACACGTGAACACACAGTACACACAGTACACACAGTCACACGTGCACAGCTTCAGGTGAAAGGGAAATTAAATATTAAACCGCAGAGTGTTTATGATCAACTCTGAGACTGTGTGTGTGGAAGAGCAGCAACAAACCAAATGACATTCCACTGCCCTTAATAATAAACACACAGGAGTGTTAATGTTGTAGCGGCGAGAATCATCAGTAAATAACATGAATGTCGACCCTTCAGCTCTCAATGTGCAAAAGCATGCAGGGACTTAAATATTCATATATTATACACTTACAATCAGAACAAACCTCACACTCATCGCCATCATCATCAAGTGTCATGTGATCTCAACGTCCAGTAAATACACATGTTCCTGAAGATCATGGAACCTGTTAGAGAACATAATGACAGAAGACGAGACTCATTAGCATCACAGCATTAGGAATTATCACCAGTACACTGACTGTCCAGCTCCTCCTTAAGTCTTCACATCTGATCAATAACCTTAGTTTGGCCCGGGATTAAAACATCAGCCTGCCGTTGCTTTTCGTCCTTTAGGCATTCATTGGATGGATCTCGACTTTCTCAAGGACTCTCATTTCAATTTATTTTATTCCATTTTACAGCCTGTGATTCACTGCGTGGTTTCAACCCTGATGTCCTTCTGCGTTCTGATTTACGCTCAGCCGTGATTCAGCATGGGCATCTGTCCCACATCGTCAGAGACGAGGACCACACAGAGACACCCAGAGCCGCATTTATTATCCCTTTAGCTTTCCTCCTTCATTCCTCGTGGCCCTGAAGGTTTACGCACTGGCTCCTAAACTCTGTCTCTGGAGAGTGAATCACATAAACATAAAGGATCCGTTAAAGTCCATATATGGAGAAGATGTCACAGTTCTCAGTGTATTTATACACACGGCTGCAGGAGCAGGGTTCAGCACGCCACAGTCAGAGTCAGTCTTTGTCCCGTGTGACGTCATCAGTCGTCTGGAGTTGGCCATGCAAACCTGATCATATCTGGATCTCGGGTTATTTTTTATCAAAGTTTAGCGTTAATTTTCTTGGTAAAATTATTAGAGATTCTAAAGATTCAGAGTCAGACTGAGGGCTGGGTTTTGTCTGGGACGTTCTGAAACACTCAGGTTCCTGCTGCTTCTGTGATTTAGTGTTTTGTGAAACACGAAGCTTCTCCTCCAGACTGGAATCATTTTATTCCTAACATTGTGTTCATCCACCTCACACTCGACCCGGACAAGGTCAAAGGACAAAAGCATCTTCACAACCTGATGCTGTGACAGTGTTTGGTGTGTGTGGAGTGTGTGATGTGTGTGTGGAGTGTGTGGAGTGTGTGTGGAGTGTGTGGAGTGTGTGATGTGTGTGTGTGGAGTGTGTGATGTGTGTGTGGAGTGTGTGATGTGTGTGTGTGGAGTGTGTGATGTGTGTGTGGAGTGTGTGATGTGTGTGTGGAGTGTGTGATGTCCTCCCGCTCCTCTCGTCCGTGGCTCAGTCTGATCTCCTCTTTAGCTCGAGGCAGTCTTGGTCTTTAATAACAGATGTAATGTCGCTCTGCAGGAGGTTCAGACTTTGGGATTATCGTTATAATAAAATCCTGATTAAACTTGTCCTGAACTTGCTCTTCATTTTGCATATTTATACAGGGATTGCGTGTGTGTGCGTTTGTGTGCGTGTGTGTGTGTACTCACACACAGGTCACCAGAGTTCCACTATTTATGCAAATGGGGGGTGAATACTTATACAATCACAGCTTCCACTGCAGTATTATGGGATGTTTCATGTCTGATGTAAAATCTCAAAAATCTTCCTTTCAGTTCCAAACTGTAACATGACACACTGTGGAAAACTAGAAGGGGTGAATACTTATTCACACCAGAGTAATATTGTGAACAAATGTTTGACCATGTTTAATCCTGTAACAGACGGACAGAGACGAGGCCTGGTGTGTGTGTGTGTTGTGTTGCAGGAGTAGAAAGCTTGGGGCAAATTTCCACTGCAGGAACATGATCACACTCACCACACCGTCACACACACCTCCAGAGTTTCATCAGATTTCATACACATGTGATCTTAATAATTTAGACATCTGTACCTCTGGGGATGAGTGTTTAATCTGTGTGTGTGTGTGTGTATTACTGCTGCTCACACACACACACACACACACACACACCACATCATTCTGCTCTACAGATCGATTTAACAGCAGCCTGCGGTTATGAATTATTCACTCCACACTGGAATGTGCTGATAGAACAGGAAATGAGGCGGCTTTTATTTCCTCAGAGTAGACGTCAGGGTAGAGAAGAGCGCCATCTGCTGTGTGTGAGCGGAATGACTGCGCCAAGGCACCAAGGCTGTGTTCCAGCTTCTTTAGAGAGTGTACACTTCAGGAGCAGAGTGCACCCAAACACCTCCTTCCTTCCTGTCTGCCTTTTAAACAGATTCCTGAATCTCCATTTCATCTGCTTAAGATCGCAAAACTCCGGACTTCTTGTAGTTCCCAGAATCTCAAACTCTACAAAAGGGGGGAGCGCTCTCATATTTAGCTCTGAAATAGCCTTCCTGATGGTGTTCGGGGCTCAGACACAGTCTACCAGTTTAAAAGCAGACATAAGACGCATCTCTTTAATCTGGTATACACGTAACTCATCCCATAACCTCGTACTCCAGGACATCTACATGCACACGCTCATCTAGTGCTGCTCATATCCTGAACAGCAACCTCGCTAATTCTGTCCACCTGCTCTTTATTTTCCTACCTGTTCCGAGGCATCTGGAGATTGTTCCAGCTTCAGGAGACAGAAGCCGACCCTGTGAGAATCCTGAGGCCTCCAGAGAAGGACCAGCTCCAGTGGATTCTGCTTAATGATGGTTTGGAGCAACACACTTGAGCTCTTAAGCTCCCAGTGATCCAGAACCCCTCGGACCCCCTCTGCCCCCCCTGCACCTGCTGACTCATCGCTGTGCTGAACTGGACTCCATATGAACTTAAACACGTCTCCTGTTCTACTGAACTTGCAGCCTCCTAACACACAGTATGAGTGCAGATCAATCCCTGCTCTCCGTTATCACCCAGATGAGGATGGGTTCCCTGTTGAGTCTGGTTCCTCTCAAGGTTTCTTCCTGTTACCATCTCAGGGAGTTTTTCCCTCAGCACCGTCGCCCTCGACTCGTTCATCAGGGACCATCTGATCGTTCTGATTCACACATATTTCCTCACACTTCAATGATTATATAAATGGTTAGCTTTGTCCCCTGGCATCTCAAGGGTCCGGTTCGATTCCCGGCTCTGTTCTCCCTGTGCTTGGTGGGTTTTCTCCAAGTGCTCCAGTTTCCTCCCACCGTCCAAGGACATTCAGATTAGGCTAATTGGCGTTCCCAAATTACATGATAAAGCTCTATAGACAGTGACCGACTATAGAAATACATCTGAATTGAACTGTGACATCATCATCACTGCACAGGACTGCTTAGGAATTATTTACATTAGTATTTAAAACTTAACATATTAAACACATTTTAGGATGGACTTCAACTCCACACAACAACCTCTGACCATCCTGTGTTTAATAAGATAAAGAATACCCATAATGCACTCTGAAGTGAGTAAGGAATACACACTGCATTTCAATAGTTAATGCTGACGTGTGAAACTTACGCACCTCCATTAGTTCCTGTTTATTCTTGCAGTGAAGGACGAAGGACATTTGATGAAATAGCAGCATACAGCTCAAAACAACCTCTGACCCCATCCACAGGGAGTGTAAGCCACAGAAGGTCATCGCTGAAAGGGTTAACTGTACCCAGAAGGTGCAGCATCGGAGAATATTCAGTGGCAGTTGACTGAAAGGGAAAAGAGGCACAAGGAACAGGGATGACCTCAGGCTTAAGACGATTGTCAAGCAAAGACGATTTAAGACCTTAGGACAGCTTGACAAGGAGCGGCGTGAGGCTGGAGTCAGAGCATCAAGAGCCACCACACACAGATGTCTTCAGGAAACCGTCTCCAGCTGTTGCGCTCCCAGTATCAAGGCACTTCTGAACCAGAGACATCAGAAGCATCTTACCTGGGCTAAGGACAAAAAGGGCTGGACTGGTGCTCAGTGGTCTACAGTCCTCTTTTCACATGAAAGAGAATTTAGGATTCCATTTGGAGGTCGAGCTCCAGAGTCTGTAGGAAGAGAGAAGAGGCGCAGAGGCCCAAGTTTCCACAGGCGGTGATTTGAGGAGCCGTGGCGTCTGCTGGTGTCTTATCAAGTCCAAAGTCCAAACTTACATTTTAATCTTTAGAATTGTAATACAGTGGAACCTCAGATTGCGAGTAACGTGGTTTATGAGTGTTCCGCAAACCGAGCAAAGATTTTTAATTAAAATTTTTAATCGGAAACCGAGCAAGTATTAGTTTACGAGCGCCGAGTATCATGTGTCATGCATGCGACTCTTTTTTTGACACAGAGCGGTTAAAAAGCGAGGTGGGGGGAGGGAGGAGGAGTTTTACTGTTTAAGACGAGGGGAGGGGCTAATTCCACACACATACAAATACACGGCGTCTGCGCGCACAAACGGACTTACTGTCTGGATTTATTTGTACTTTTTTTATGTTAAGTGCAGGTTAATTTGTTTTATTTTTACTTTACTTTATGTTGTTTTAATTATTTTTATGTATTTATTGTTTGGGGCTTTAGAACAAATAATGTGAGTTTTCATTATTTCTTATGAGAAAATTATATTTGGTTTACGAGTGTTTTTGGAATATGAGCACGCTTCCAGAACGTATTTTGCTCGTAATCCAAGGTTCCACTGTAATTATTATTTTTCTAAAATAATATTTTTATATATTTCCAAATTGTATTTGAAGAAAAATACTCTGAACCCTAATCAGACTAAACGCAACCCAAAACCAGAGACACACAGCAGTGATTATTTATTAGAGTCAGCGTTTATTACTGATGCAGTGATTATTGTTAAACAGTAACATTAAGAACACAGTACTGACTTCATCATGCAGAATAAAACACACACACACACACACACGCACACACACAGATTTACAGTAACTCAGAGCTGGAAGGTGGCTGATGTCTGAGCCATGGCGTTGTAGATGAACGTGTTATTAAACGGCACAAACTGGTGTGTGATGAGTTTGATGGCTTCCTGAGCTGCAGCTCCTGTAGAGGAAACAAGGACTCGTCAAAAACACAAAGGGTGTGTGTGTGTGTGCGTGTGTGTGTGTGTGTGTGTGTGTGCGTGTAAACCCACCTCCCAGTAATGCTGCGACAGTGTGTGGCTCTGCAGCTCCATAACGACAACTAAAACACACACACACACACACACACACACACACACAAGAATTAAAAAACAGATTAAATAAGGATAATTCATGTATTTATAAATCTTCATGTAAATACTTTGTAACAGTATTAATAATAACATTGTCAATAAAGGATATTAAATAAATAAGGCCAGGTGTGCAGGGAGGAAGTGACATCACGCTGGCGTTCACTCACAACTCGTGGATGTAGTCGTCTTTAACGTTGACGTTGAGCGAGTTCTCCTGCAGCAGACTGTTCACACACACCTTCAACCTGCTGATGTCCTCCTCCACCTGGTAATTATACACACCTGACACACACACCACACACACACACACACAATAATCTTGATCTATCAGTCAGCCACTACGGAAATAATGCACTGGTTAATAACTACACTAGTTTCTGATGGTGTTTAACAGTAATGGTTTGACTGGGTTTACTGGTTTTACTGGTTCTGATGGTACCTGGATATCTGGAGTGCTGCTGGTAAAAACGATCCACAGAACGCAGCATGAGATACAGAACCAACTCGCTGTCTGGGTTATCCATACAGGAAGCTAAGAGAACACACACACACACACACCCAGACACACACAGTCATTTTACAGTGCTCCACTGAAAGTGTGTGTGTAAATGATATGTGTAACTTTATACTTAATGAGACCAAGAACACTTTAAACACATACAGCCCCTGTGTGTGTGTGTGTGTGTGTGTGTGTGTGTGTGTGTGTGTGTGTGTGTGGTGTGTGTGACTCACTGATCTCGTCCTTGTTAATAGTTTCGACACTGTATTCCTCAGAGAGAGATCTGCAGTGGATAACCCGCAGGAACGCTGCGTTCTTACCTGCACACACAACACAGTAGTTACACTTCTGTGTGCGCACAACCACAAAAGAAATGTGTCGGTCTGTGTGTGTGTGTGTGTGTGTGTGTGTGTGTGTGTGTGTGTGTGTGAGACTCACAGAAGAGTTTGATGTCCTGCTCAGAGACGCTCTCTACAGGCTTCAGAGTGACGAGAGAAAAAACATCAGCAGAGAAAACACACATTATGTATCACATAATATCAAAAATCATTAACGTAACACAGAGTGTGTGTGTGTGTGTGTGTGTGTGTGTGCGCGCGCGCGTGTGTGTATGTGCGCATGTGTGCGTGTTACCTTCCCAACAGCCTGAAGATGAGACTCAATGTGTTTGGTCACAACAGCAGCATCCTGCAATGCCTTCTCCCTGTAACTACATACACACACACACACACACACACACACACACACACAATTAACACATTTACAACCAAGTTTGTGTGCATTCGTCTGTGTGCGTGTGTGTGTACAGTATATCTACACTCACCTAAAGGATGATTAGGAACACCAGACTAATACGGTGTTTGACCCGCTTTCGCCTTCAGAACTGCCTTAATTCTACGTGGCATCGATTCAACAAGGTGCTGAAAGCATTCTTTAGAAACGTTGGCCCATATTGATAGGAGAGCATCTCGCAGTTGATGGAGATTTGTGCGATGCACATCCAGGGCACGAAGCTCCCGTTCCACCACATCCCAAAGATGCTCTATTGGGTTGAGATCTGGTGACTGTAGGGGCCATTTTAGTACAGTGAACTCATTGTCATGTTCAAGAAACCAATCTGAAATGATTGGAGCTTTGAGACATGGTGCATTATCCTGCTGGAAGTAGCCATCAGAGGATGTGTACATGGTGGTGATAAAGGGATGGACATGATCAGAAACAATGCTCAGGTAGGCCGTGGCATTTAAACGATGCCCTGGCACTAAGGGGCCTAAAGTGTGCGAAGAAAAGATCCCCCACACCATTACACCATCACCACCAGCAGCAGCCTGCACAGTGGTAACAAGGCATGATTCATACACTCAAGGCATTTTCACCCACAGGACTGCTGCATACTGGATGTTTTTCCCTTTTCACACCATTCTTTGTAAACCCTAGAAATGGTTGTGCGTGAAAATCCCAGTAACTGAGCAGATTGTGAAATACTCAGACCGGCCCGTCTGGCACCAACAACCATGCCACGCCCAAAATTGCTTAAATCGCCTTCCTTTCCCATTCTGACCTTCAGTTTGGAGTTCAGGAGATTGTCTTGACCAGGACCACACCCCTAAATGCACTGAAGCAACTGCCATGTGATTGGTTGATTAGATAATTGCATTAATGAAAAACTGAACAGGTTCCTAATAATCCTTTAGGTGAGTGTATGTGTGTGTATGCATATGTATGTTTGTATGTG
Source organism: Clarias magur (assembly GCA_013621035.1). Classification (NCBI taxonomy): domain Eukaryota; kingdom Metazoa; phylum Chordata; class Actinopteri; order Siluriformes; family Clariidae; genus Clarias; species Clarias magur. Next base: position 46,948 of record QNUK01000834.1, on the reverse strand, counting down.
TATACGTGTGGGTGTATGTATGTGTGTGTGTGTGTGTGTGTGTGTGTGTGTGTGTGTGTGTGTACACATTCTGCAGACTGATGAACTTGTCCGAGTCAGAGATCATGTCAGGGACGGTGCCGCGCAGAGGGAGTTTCCCGTTCCCCTCATTCTGCACAAAATCCCTCACGCCTCGAGCCATCACCCAAAACGCCGGGGTCTGTTCACACACACACACACACACACACACACACGTCATGCACATCTGTTCATACAGATGATCCAGGCAGCGGCTCTCACACATCTGGTCTGTGATTAGAAGAACAGCGTGTCTGACCTGAGAGGTGATGTTCTCACACTGTTCAGAACTGAAGATCTCCTCCACACCGCTGCAGATCTGCGCGTGCACACACACACGCACACACACAAGCATATGACATGTGAATATCTGAGATGATCATACACACGCACACGCGCACACACACACACACACACGCACGCACGCACGCACGCACACGCGCGCACACACACGCGCGCGCGCGCGCACACACACACACCTTCGTAGGATTTAAAGCCGTGTTGACGTTCTTTATGGCTTCATCAAAGTTCTCCTCTTCCTCTGGAGTCCCGTTTTCATTCTGGCGAATCCCTGAGAGAGAAATAAATCACGTGCAGGGTCACAGGAATGTCTCGCTAATTTCACCTAAAATAAAAAGGAGGACAGAAAATGAGGAGAAATAAAAGACGGATGGTTCAGTGATGTGGACATTCTCACCGTCTCGGATCAGCTGCCTGAACGCCTCCTTCTCCTTATATGTTTTTGGCAACTTAAAGTCATGCTGAAGGTAAAAAAAAAAACATTTACTATGATTATTATTATTGTTATAACTAATAAATGTTTAGATAAATACAGCTTCAGTTGATTTTCATTGTGTAAAGTGGCTTTGTGACATGACTGCTGGTAAAAGCACCGTACAAACAAATACACTCTACTGCCACCTACAGGGCCTGAGGAGGAGGCGCAGGAACACAGGTACTGCAGCCGAGTACGGATCTCGCTCTGCTCCTGAACTCATTATGGTTCAGTGTGTAATAAATGTGTGTGTACCTGTCTGTTTTTTTTTTCCATTTAAAGTTCTGATGAAGTTTACAGTTAATGTTTTTTTCCTGCTGTGGAGATTATGTGCGTTACCTGACTGTACCAACTCTCCAGATATTTGGCGATGATGATGATCCACGGTGTGTGACTGTGATCCTACAGGAGGAAGAGCAGAGTCAAGTTCAGTGTGTGGAATAACAGCTCCGGACAGAGACAGAGGGACAGTGTGACAGAGGGACAGTGTGACAGAGAGAGACAGAGAGACAGTGTGACAGAGAGAGACAGAGGGACAGTGTGACAGAGAGAGACAGAGGGACAGTGTGACAGAGAGAGACAGAGGGACAGTGTGACAGAGGGAAAGAGTGACAGAGAGACAGTGTTACAGAGACAGTGTGGCAGAGGGACAGTGTGAAAGTGAGACAGTGTGACAGAGAGAGACAGAGAGACAGTGTGACAGAGAGAAACAGAGGGACAGTGTGACAGAGAGAAACAGAGGGACAGTGTGACAGAGAGAGACAGAGAGACAGTGTGACAGAGAGAAACAGAGGGACAGTGTGACAGAGAGAGACAGAGGGACAGTGTGACAGAGAGAAACAGAGGGACAGTGTGACAGAGAGAGACAGAGGGACAGTGTGACAGAGAGAGACAGAGGGACAGTGTGACAGAGAGAGACAGAGGGACAGTGTGACAGAGAGAGACAGAGGGACAGTGTGACAGAGGGAAAGAGTGACAGAGAGACAGTGTTACAGAGACAGTGTGGCAGAGGGACAGTGTGAAAGTGAGACAGTGTGACAGATGGCAGAGAGACAGTGTGGCAGAGGGACAGTGTAAACGTGAGACAGAGTGAAAGAGAGACAGAGTGAGAGAGGG
>QNUK01000834.1:0-42500 GCA_013621035.1 Clarias magur | reverse complement strand
CTGTACCTTAGCTGCCGGTCGTATCTCTGCTCTTTATTACTCCGGAGTTCAGCCATGCCGGTTCAGCTTCCACACACACACACACACACACACACACAGCGCAGAGGGAGCCGCCGAGGCTGTGTCCTAATCCCCTCACTGCGCCCTACATAGTGCACCACTCACACACACACTGCGGCACAGCACCGCCATGAGATCCATTACACTTACTAATATCACAGATGACAAACTTACTGAAACGATATACTGTCATATTAAACTTCATCATATAAATACTACCCCTGCAGCTTTTCTTTACTACACACTACTTAGTGCCCTAGTGTGTGTGATGTGAGTCGCGCGCATTCCTCCCGCTACAGACTCCATCGGCAAATCCACTAAACCACAAAGTTTATCTTTATTCTACAGAATAACTGCAATTTATAACTGTTAAACACAACACATATCATTACCTATAAACGCCAGAATGTTTAAGGGGTGGATTTATTTTAAATATTTTATTACAATCGGAAAAATGTGCACCCGCCCCCCCCCCAAAAATAAAAAAATGGATTAATCCAATAGCGATGTAAATACCGGAAGTTAATTGTGGATTATTTCTTCTTCTTTGCAGCTTTATTTTTGCACACGCGGGATGTTCATTGCCGCCTGGTGTTTACTTGTAGAATTACAGTGCAATTATTTAAAGTTAACATTTACTTTATGAACTAAACGGATAAATAAATGGACAGCAGGGGGCGGAAAGAGTAAGGGTAACTTTCACAGAGGAGTGTGAGACCACTTTCAGAAAAAAAATGATTAAACAGTACCGTCTGTCTGGCGGAAGTGGAATTCATGTCAATATATATAAACGCCAGGAATGAGATTAATAAAAAAACGATTAAATCCAATAGCAATTTAAATGTAAATACCGGAAATAAATTATGGCTTCATTCTTCTTCTCTGCCGCTTTATCTGCATGCGGGGTATTTACTGCCGCCTGGTGTTCACATATGAAGTTACAACGCAGTTATTTAAACTTAACATTTACTTTTTAAACTAAACTGAATAAACAAATAAATAAATAAATAGACAGCAGGGGGCAATAAAGGGCAGAAGACTTTCAGAAAAAGGGGCAAAACAGAATATTTAATTATCACCTACATATAGTAATGTAATAAAAATCTAAAGTGTATTTATTATATAATGTGATGAACTGAGAGAGGGGTAATATCAGGCTGTAGGGGGCGCTGATGAGCACAGAGCTGGGCGGGGGGATGGGGAGGTGATGAGGGGGTAAAGGGGATGAGGCAGAAAGTGAACTGTGTTCATAATGACTACAGTGTGTTCAGGGGTAAAGAGGGGCTCGAGTGGGGCGGGGCAGGGCAGGGGTTAGGGGCAGTAAAACACCCCAGAGTGTCAGGTGGTCACTAGAGACTCTCGAGGATTCTTTATTAAAGTCACCCCGAGTGATGTCTGGCAGTGAAGACGTCTCTCTCTGAGTCTGACGTCTGCGTGAATAAAACACGAGTGAGGAGTTCTTCAGCGTCCTCATCAGCGTGATGTTCTACAGCGCGTCACACACAGCAGGTGGAGCTGTTCTTCTCCATGAGAGAGCTCGGAGTAGGAGACGGGCCTGCTGTGTGTGTGTGTGTGTGTGTGTGTGTGTGTGAGAGGACTCACAGCTCTTCACACCAACTTCAGTGAACAAGAGGCGAGACGTCTCTGCTGCAGATGCTCAATAAAAACACATTCAAACAAAGGAGTGTGTGTGTGTGTGTGTGTATGTGTTTAATCTGCACCTGCTGCTACTGGGTGGGTGGGGTAGTGTTACCCCCAACACAGACATCCAGCAGCTGCTGCACTCTCAACAGCCACTTCTGTTTTACACACACACACACACACACACACACACACACACACACACACACACTGCAGGTCTGGTTCTGCTTCAGAGGAACGCAGGACGCATCAGTTTGGGCCGAACACAGTCACACAGCATTAGAACTTCTTTACAGTTCACTTGTGTTATTGTGTTGAAATGATTGTGTGTGTGTGTGTGTAAAATTTAATAAGAATTTATTTGTATAGCGCTTTTAACAGTTGTCATTGTCGCAAAGCAGCTTCACACAATCAATGATGGAAATGTGTATAAAATGTGAAAAATGTTTATAAATCAGTGATTAAAATCAAAGACATTTATAACAAAAACTTTACTCGTAATACTAAACAAAGACTGAAGCTGAAACTCCACAACGCTCATGAATAAATCATGAATAATTCAGTATCTGAACACCACCTGCCTCTTAATGACTCTAATTAATCACACTGACGTCCAGTGGGGTACTGTGTGTGTGTGTGTGTGTGTGTGCAGACATTACAGGATGAGAGTTTGACTCCGACGTCACTTCCACTGATTTCAGAAATAAACCTGTAATGAACCTCAGACATCTGGGGCGGAGCTGAGGGCGGGGCTGGGGGCGGAGCTGCAGGTGATTTCCACTGACAGTGTCACTCATTTCATTACTCTGAGTTTGATCGTTGCAGATCGCTGCCTATCTGCAGTGTGTGTGTGTGTGTGTGTGTGTGTGTGAGACCAGAAGCAGATAATGTCACAGATTTCGTTCTGCTGCATCATTAATAATCCGGCTGGAACCGGTTCCTCTGGCAGTCGCACACAGATTCTCCTCAGATCATCAGCTCCTCCTCTTTCTGCTACACGTTGATCTTCATCTCATCTCTCCAGATGTTGTTCCAGAACTGTACAGATGTTTTTAGCAGGCTGTAATCTGCTCTTCCCATGTCTGAAGCTCACAGTGGACGACATTGTGCTAAACAATCCTCTTCACATGGTTGACCTTTGACCCCGGTGCCCTGACCTCCTGAAGACGGCTGAACTGTTTCAGAACCGTTATAAAGGAGCGTTCGGTCCCGAGCCCAGCACAGAGTTCCAGACGAGCAGACCCGTGTCCACAGGAACACTGCTGTAGGTTCTACACCTTTAAGTTGATTTCAGATTAAAGCCGAGTCTGCACTCTGAGCTCGTATTCGGTAGGTTTATATCCTGTACGGTCATGTGAAAAAGTTAGTGCCCCCTCTTATGTCTGCGTTATAAGACCCCTGCTCATGTCTTTCTCTCTCTGCATCGTGTTAACACACCCGGATGCACCAGACGAGCAAACTGACAAAACTTCTGCTTTTATAGAGATATACAAGTATTATTTTTTGTTAAACAAAAGGTATTATGTTTTTACACAATTAAAATATGGGGCACTAACTTTTACACACGATTAGATTGTGGTAGACAAATAACACTATTGTCCATATATATCTGGACCTGATGCTAAACTTGAAAACAGAAAATAAAGGCGTCCTTTAGATAAACCCGAGCAGTGAGAATGAGAGACAGAGTGTGTGTTTCCTTTAGAGCTTTATTTAGATTTATAAAATAAACAGTAGCAGCATGACATTTAAAAAACATCATTTTGGTAAAAATCTTCAGCTCGAAACACGAGCAGAGAATAAAAATACAAAATAAAATTTGTTCTCCAGCCTTCAAAGCCGTTTCCATGGTACCCCAGACCTTCCTTTATTTATAAAAAAAAAAAAAAAAAAACAAGAATTCATCACAACACACAACTGTATAATATATAAAATCTAATCCTCCCTGTGTGTGTGTGTGTGTTTCTGTCCCAACTCCGTTATAGCAGCATTCAGGGCCCTGAGGCTCCGTGGGTTTGGCGGGGGGAGTGTGTGTGTGTGTGTGTGTGTGTGTGTGTGTGTGTGGGGGGCGGCGGTGGGGGTTATGGGCGGGGACTCGATGAATCCACATAAAGTTTAAAATAAAGACAAGAAGCCGATCAGAACAATAATCTGGTGTAGACGCTGATCTGAGAACAGCACGGCCGCGGGTCGCAGCCCGATCCACACCGCGATCATGAAGCATCCTCGGGCTTCTCGCTGCTGGGGGGCGGAGTCAACACCCCGGTCGGGACAGGTGTGGTCTGGCTGTGTTCCAACTCCCCCAGCTGATGAGTGTGGACTCTTCCCTAAAGGGAGCAGAGCACAGAGGGTCAGCTCTAATGACTGCCTGATGATCCGATACGCCGCACATCACAGACCTCAGATCAGTTCACATCACAACTGTTAAACCACAGACACGCCCCCTCTGGTTTCACTCAGAACTACAGCGTTAATCCTGTACCACTGCTGCGGGAAAACAAAGTCATCATCACGTCTCACATCCACGTTACTCATCCCTAGTGTTTAACCAAATGCCTAAAGGTCAATCAGAGGTCAAAAGGTTCATTAAAGGTTAATCAGCATTTAGAGAACAAGCATCGACACACTACTACATACATTTTGTGAAATCACCCTGAATTATTTTTATCCTAACACACTCCAAACTTCTGGGAAGGATAAACACTACGTGTTGGCGTGCGCGTGTGCGTGTGTGTGTGTGAGTGTGAGAAAGAGAGAGAGATGTAGAGCGTTTCTCGGGTGATTAATTCACGCTGTTACTTGATGTTGTGGTTCTGTAGAAGTGTTGTTTGTCGTCACGGTGATCTGAAGTGTATCAGAGTGAAATGACTGAAGTGACCCGACTCAGTCGATCATGTAATGAAGGGAAACGGGTCACTACACAGAGCGAGACGGGCCGAGCCCACGGCATGACGTCACTCAGGGGAACAGCGCGTCGCTCCTGTTCTTAAATCACACACTGTAAACTCTCAAGTGGGACTGAGGGCCTCAGCCGGACCGAGAGCCATAGGAGGTTCACTCAGTCAGGGGGAGGAGTCAGGGTTAGGCTGCTCCAGTGACAGCGTCGCCCCCTGCAGGACGTTAGCCGTTTCTCCACCCTGAGCAGCGTACAGCAGATCATCACCCTGCAGAGTGACACCCGCGGCCCGCGCGCCCACCCTCGGTTTAAAATCTGCTGTATGAATAAATATCTTACCAGCCAGTCCAGGTAGGGGGCGTGGCTCTGGATGTTGTGCGTGTTCTCTGCCGAAATGCCTTTAAATGTTTTTAAGGAGGAGCTTCCCACCTCCTGTATTGCCATCGCAAACGGCACCATCCACTTCACACACTGCTCCATCTCACACCACTTCAGTCCTGACACACACACATGAATATTATGAGGGTGTGTGTGAATATATTTAGTGAATAAATCTGAGAGTTGAGAACTGTGTGTGTGTGCGTGTGTGTTTGCGCGCCTACCAGAAACCTTCATGATGAGTTCCAGAGATGAGAAGTGGAACAGAGCCGACGCAGCCAGCAGACTGGAGGAGAACTCCAAACTCCTCACGTCTAACACACACAAATCCAAGAGCTACACACACACACACACACGTTACTATCGTAATATCTTCCAACATCACAGTCCTACATTTAACATTAAAAATAATGACACACCCCGCCGCTTACAAAGCCCCGCCCACATGATCTGAAGCTCCACCTTTTAATAACCCTGAAGCTGGAGGCGGAGTCTCACCTCAGCAATCTGTACGAAGGTGTTCTGAGGGAACTGGGGCGCAAGAACTTCTGTCACCTCCTTCAGATACGCCATCTGCATGTAGATGTTCAACCACGACACTGGAGTTAGCGGACTCAGACTCCAGTTCAGCTCCTGCCACACACACACACACACACACACCTCATCATCCTGTACCCAACACAGTTACCTAAGCAGTGTCTCATCAGCGTCAGTGAGTGTGTTCAGAGACGCAGCTCACGTGCGTGTGTGTGTTCAACTGGGATGCTGATGGGTGTGGAGACTGTGAGCAGGACGAGGTTCTACAGGAACACACACTCACGAGCAGCTCCGTTATTACAGAAACCTGAAGTGCCGAGCACGGAGCAGTTTATTTTTTGGGACGGTGTGCACACTGAGCTCGCTGGTGTGATGTGTGAACCTGTGTGTGTGTGTGTGTGTGTGTGTGTCACCAACAACCTAAAGAGTGACGGATAGCTTTCTGTTTTATATTGTGAAACGCTGCTAAGTGTACACATGCCTGAAAATAAATAAAACAAATAACGTGAAGATGTGTGCTGCAATGTGTTCTGTCATTTTCTTAATAAATAAATAATTGTACAAAACTAAAATGGAAAAACAGCTGTAGTTCAGGAACCCAGAAAGGACGTCAGAGTTCAGATATCGAGCATTTGAATGAAACCCAGCCATGGCCCCGCCCCTTACAGCCCCGGATCAGGACGTGAGCTGCAGTGTCTTTTACTCTGAACACGAGTGTGTGTGTGTGCGTGTGAGAGAGATTGTTAAAGCTGTAATTCTTCACCTTCATGATGATGACCTCCATGCTGAGGATCTCCTCCTCCGTACACGCTCCGTCCGTCACGTACGCAAACTGGTGCACTTTAGGAGGATAAATCTCCTGCAATCAGAATCACAAACAATAACAATAAATCAATCATTTCATATCTTCATACATCAAACCTCAGACACGACCGATACGGTTAAAAGGACAAAAGAAAGTGAGAAATACTCACACAAACAAGTCAATGGAATTAAAATAGAAATGCTACAGAAAAGGAAACTAAATGAAGTTCGTTAAAGACTGAAGGTGAGAGAAAATCAGACGGGATTTGGTCCGAGAGAGACATGTTTATTTTGATTAATTTTAGAGACGCACCTCCATCTTGGCGGCGATGAAAAGAGCGGAGATGCCGATGAGCTGCAGCGTGGTCTTCTGTACGTTCTTCTGTGTGGACATGAAGCGATCGAAATAATCCTGAGCTAAATAAAACGTCTCTCTGTGGAGTTTATACACCTCACACACCTGAGAGAGAGACACACACACACACAACCGTCAAACCTTCATACAGGTTGTCCTCTACTTATGAATTCTAATGTCCTCTTAGCAGGAGCACGCAAGTTAGATTTGTTTGTAAGTCGGATAATGCGAGTCTTTACACCTTTAACACAAATATAGTGTAAAGCATACCAATCCACCTGACCAAATCTGGACCCCCTCCCAACACTGCCATCATGTGGCCCAAAACCATAACTGCGCTTAAGGAAATGAGTCTCACAGTGAAATCTAACAGTGTTGTCTCTGCACCTTTACAATCACGAGTGGAATCCCGAATGCCATTTTGATGCCAAATGTAATTATTCATTCCACAAAAATATTTAAATAAAAATAATTATTAGAAGATATAGATTATAAGCTCAATATCTGTTTACCACTGTATTGGACTGTGAACTTTTTTTTTCCCCCCAAAATTAAGATTATTCACCATCAGGACGGTGTTACAGGACAGACATTTTCTATCATCATCAGGCTCCCGGACTGATTCATTTAAACAGGTGAGGCCGACTCGTTTCTCAGACACACACACACACAGTTAGTGTGATGTCCAGTGTTTGCTCATCTGCTGTGTAAATATTCTACAGGGGAGTAATCTGATTAAAGCCCCGCCCCTCATATTAATGAGTTTGATTACAGTGAGGGCGTCTTCATGCCTTCACACCTGCCCCCCCCTCCATCCCTCATCTCGCCCTCACACACCTCGATTAACCAGTCTAGCAGAATGGCCCTCATCTTGGGCTGCAGGTTGGGGTGTCGCTCCATCACGCGCACGTTGTGGAGGTAGAGTTTATCTTTCCTCAGCAGGTTGTTCCACACGTCATCTTTACTCGCCCAGCTGAAAACACAGCAGGAGAGAAACACAGATCGAGTGATTAAATCACACAGCCTGCTGGATTTAACCTGCACAGGAAGTCCATCATCATACACAGGTTACACTGCTCCGTCCCTGAAACTCTCTCACAGGCACGGTCATGTGATCAATGCCCCGGGAGTAAGGGTAAGACCTGACGAGATGAGACTGAATCAGACATCAGATCGGCTCAGAGGACTCAAAGTGGCATTCTGACAGAGACACCATTACATGTGGACAGGAGGACAAAACTTAGACAAAAATACAACTATACACAGAGTGTGTGTTTTAATAAAATCCCACAAAGCTGAAACACACCAGGTGGAATTTGACTCTCCTTTAGAGGAGTGTGTGAGCTGACACACACACACACACACACCCCTGTCTCTAGCTGTACTTCACAGTTTTCACACAGGAATGTCAGCATAGGCCAAGGCACCATGCTGCAGGGGGCCAATACTTTAAGGGGGTTTTCTATCAGAGCATAAAGTCGTTGTCTGAGTCTCACCACAGTGCGGGCAGGGGCGAGGGCCGCGTCGGGGTGAGGAACACACTCCTGCTGGTGTAGTGTGTGAATCCCATGGTGCCGGTTCCAACCGGTTTGTCCGCCTGCCGCGGTGAGGACGCGAGATCACGGCACGTCTGAGCAAGCAGGAGATAAAACGCACACCGTGCATCAATAACACACAGGACTGAATAACGCACACCACAATAGCATAAAGCACATCCTATTCACAGTACACACACTTCTGTCTCACACACACCCATGACACTTCAAGTCATGTAACAGTGGACAGTGTGGACAGAGACCCAGCGCTGAGGGAGACGTGATTAAAAATTACAGTTCGGTAGATCAATAATCGAGTCGCTCGGTCTGTCCGCTGAGCTGCAACACACCAGGAGAGAGCTTTCTGACAGACAACATGTGTGTGTCTCCTGACGCCAGTGGGCTCATCAAGGCACAGCGGACAGACCGAGCGACTCAATTATTCAGACTTTAAAACTTTACAATGAATAACCACAGTTATAATAACAGGGTTTAGGAGAGGAAAGGCTGTGAGGGGTGTGTGTGTGTGTGTGTGTAATCACCTCCTGGGAAGGACACTGCTTCTTTCTCATCTGCACATCAGAAACGTCTTCGTCCGGGTCGTGTAAGTGCTGTGAGGTGAACAGGACAGGGGTGTAAATAAATTTAATTCGTTTAATTAATGTTCCATTTCTAATGACGGTGATCACATGATCAACTCCTCACTATAGCAACATCCGCCTTGCGTTTCCGGGACCGTCCTGAGCCGGGTTTAGGAGCTTCATCTGTTCTGATCTTCACCTGTGTGTTTTGCCTGAAAGAGAAAAATCACACACACACACACACACACACACACACCTCAGATCATTAACCAGACAGGACCCGGAGAGGAACCTCCTGAGATCCACCATGAGCTCCTCACCACTCTCTCACTTCAACTGGGATTAAAGTGAATAAAACACACTTACACACTCTTACTGGGCATGATATCCACAGGGCCGGCTCTCCTCACCACACACACACACACACACACCCTGGAAAACAACAGCACAGAGTCACACACACCTCATTTTAAATCAGTTTGTCCCTGTAGGTTTGTGGCCTTGTGTCTACCCCCACACACACCACACCACACACACACACACACACACACACAAAGGCCTGCTGAAGCACAGCAACACCATAAACACACAAACATTCGGAAATAAAAACGACACAAACACCAGACAGAGAATAAAGTGAGCTGACAGAGTGCAGATGGTGTGAAAGTGTGATTAATTACTCTCACTCTCTCACACACACACACACACACACACACACAGCCAGCCCTAATGAGGAGGAAAATGGCCGCGCGCTCCTCCTCGCGCTCACGGTCATTATTCTCTTATTAATAAGTGTGTGTGTGTGTGTGTGTGTGTGTGTGAGGGTTAAACACACCACAGTGTAGGGCTACAGAGAGCACCATGCTGTAGTGTGTGTGTGATTAGTGTGTAAAGTCATTGTGTGTGTGTGTGTGCTTTACCTCCACACCGCGCGCGCGAGCAGAATCACCTCAGGAAAGTTAAACAGAAAATTCACACACAATCCTCATCATCTTCATCCTCTCCTGTAGGCCTGTGTGTGTGTGTGAGAGAGAGATATCAGAGTGCTCTGCGCCTTATTCCCCGTGTGTGTTACAGTTTGTGTGTGTGTTCCTCTCTCTCGCGCTCTCTCATGCTGCTCCTTTATAAACTGCGCATACTCGCGGCGCGCGACCCCAAACCTGATATGCTGTATAATATTATAAAGGTTAAAGGTCAGACTGCAACCCTGAACCCCGCTGGAGTGAACACCCCGCTCCTCCGCTCCTCTCTCAGCCCTCACTCTGTAGAAAACATTTAGTTTATACACACATTCACTACTTTTTGCGGGGGAAGTGGGCGTGTCCTAGTGACGTCACGTTGGCGCTGAGTAGACGTCATCCCGGAAGTGCTCGCTAGCACGTGTTAGGAAGTAAACAAAAAGCAGCTGTTGCTCAGAGAGGAGGCTAAAGTGGAGTAAACGCTAAACACCAGCCCTGTGTGTGCCATAACACATTATTCTAATTATTTTATTGTTCAGAAGAGACAAAGAAAAGCGATTTATATTGCATTCATTTTAACCTGACACGAAACCTTGTGTTTCATAACTTTTCATAACTTTTTAGCACAATGCACGTTATCCACAGAAGCTGCCTTACATGCAGTGATCTCTCTCACATCAACCCGCCTCAACTCGTCCGCGGTCATGCGTGGAATTCCTGACAAAAGATTTGTGTGCAGATTTGGTTTAAACCCTGAACTGTCACTCTATCTATATAAATTAAGGAAAGGTTTTGTCTGTACATTGGGTCAGAACTCGCTCTCTCAATGATATCTTTACATTTCATACACTGAAGGACCAGAAACCAGAACAAAGAGACTGTCTGACTGACAGAGTGTCACAGAATCACTCAAAACTGTCTGTACAGAACTGACTGAATCTCCTGCAGCACTTCGATCTCAGTCTGAAGTTTAATCTGCAGCATCAGTGAATCTAAATGTTGAGTAAAAGTGATGTTATGAACAGTTATGTGTGGGATTTAATCATCTACTGTAAAATAATCTACTAATGCGCTACTGTCTCAATGTAAACAAACACCTGCACCAATAGATATTAATGAGAAAAGATAAAGTGAATGTTTTGACTGGGATTAGTTCATATTGTCACTTTGGCTGAAATAACAGCGCTGAAGTGGTAGAAGTGAATTTTAACACGCCGGAGTCGTTTTAAGACGAAACTTCATCTTTATCTGATCGACTTTTTCCATTTCTCATCTGTGATTCTCTCTCCGATTACCGAACAGGGAGTGTGTTTGTCTGAGCACCAAAGAAGTCCAACTTAGTGTAAACAAGGCGTCAGATACTCGACCTTACAGAATGTGATTTCTGTGTGTTAATAAGTGAGACAGAGAGTTCTGCTGTACAGAGACACACACACATGGACGTGGACCTCAACCTCAAATAATAATAATCATAATAATAACATCACTCAAAATATTACAATAAAGATCTGCAGATTATTATTAGATTTAAACTTTTAACTCTTTCTAAAAACTCTTTGATGCGTACTAATGTTACTTTATGATATATTTAAACAGTCAATAAAACTCCACATAAAGCATGCTGCGGTGTGTGAGTTACTTATGACCTCATTAATACAGCGGTGTTACTAATGAATGTTTTCTAGCTATAAACGTTTTTTTTTTTATCTTCAGGTCCTGTGTTATCAACAAAAAAGGATTAAATATATAACACAATGACATACAAATGTGTGTGTGTGTGTGTGTGTGTATGATATTTAAATCTAGATGTATATATGTAGGGACTTTACTGCTATCTCTGCTGCTTGACCTTTGCCCAGTCATGTGACCGAGACTCAGCAGCGGAGACGATCATGAAGTTTGTGAAGCTTTTTGGTCACTTAAAGTCGAACATCATCGGCATGATCCATGTGGGAGCTTTACCTGGTACAGTCTATGAGTCGACGCTACAGTGTGTTGTTCTGTCTCATGTACAGTGTGTGTGTGTGTGTGTGTTTATGTGGAATTGTGTAAGACACTCGGTGTTTTTCTGCAGGAACCCCGTTACACAGATCTGCAGTTCCTGAGCTCATGGATGAGGCGTGTAGAGAAGCAGAGCTTTACCACAAGGAGGGAGTAGTAAGAGAGGAATTAGGGATTAATATGAACACTTTAGGAGAAATCTTATGCAACCACCTGACTTAACTTGTGTGTGAAATTTTTAAAATAAACACAATGCTCAAGTCAATCATGTTATTTCTCTAATAACAGAACCGAGCAGCATGATTTACTGTGTTTAACTTTTACTGATTGACTTCTCTTATTTAGGGTACATAGAGTAGGATTGGATTATGAAGTGTAGACTAGGCTGTGTATTCTGCTTCAGTGTGTGTGTGTGTGTGTGTGTGGTTTCAGGATGGGTTGCTGATTGAGAACATGCATGATGTGCCGTATGTGTGTGAGTCGGGCCCGGAGGTGTGTGCGGTGATGACGGCTGTGTGTTGTGCAGTGAAGCGCCTCTGTCCCGCTCTCCCTGTCGGTCTGCAGGTTCTAGCAGCCAGAAACCGAACAGCGCTGGCTGTCGCACTCGCATCCGGTCTGAAAACACACAGCAACAGCACCGTACTAATACTACTACTACTCCTGATGACGATGATAAGCTGTTAGTCCGATTGTGGCTGTGAGTGTTAACCGCAGCGCTCTGTACTCGCTCAGGCCTGGAGTTTATCCGAGCGGAGGGCTTCGTCTTCTCGCACGTGGCTGATGAAGGCCTGATGAACGCGTGCGCTGGTGAACTGCTGCGATATCGCAAACACATCGGAGCAGAACACATTCAGATATTTACTGACATAAAGAAGAAGCACAGGTGAGCAGTTACATCTACATCTAACACACAACTAACATTATTCTTAACCCCAGCTCACCTCCTCCAGGACACAACCTTCATCTAACGTCCATCCTCACGTCCTGACCTCGCTCCAAGACATTTACACAAGTTTGGGACATTAAAGGAGTTCCTGCGAGGCCGGGGTTTCAGACTTGAAGCAAAAATATATTTATCTAACGCTTGCTTTACATTTTTGTCATTCCTGTATTATATATATATTATAAACATCTCCTAACCTTCATCATCATGACTGCTGATGCCCAGTGCTCTCGTCACACTGATTTAATATAAAACTCAGCCCATCTTCATCTAATGTTACACAGTGTGTGTGTGTGTGTGTGTGTGTGTGTGCAGTGCCCACGCTCTCACAGCTGACGTGAGCATCTCTGAGACGGCGAGGGCGGCTGAGTTTTTCCTCTCTGATGGTGTGGTCGTCACTGGACCTGCGACTGGCGTCCAGGCGAATCCACAGGAACTGAGCGGTGACCTTCAGCTTCACTCCTCACCTCACCTCACCTCACCTCACTCCGCAGTTTAACATCCAACATCGTATTATTATTATTAACACCTGCATTATATCCGAGTTATATATTTACAAAGGAATTCTTTAGTTTAGCTCCACGACTGTAATTCTGTAGTATTTATTTATTACACAAGTTATTTTCCCGTCATCAATAAGGTTAGAATTGTTTACGTGCTGAACATCACATCACATTAACACTCTCAGTATTAAATCTTTCTGTGTTTATTAGAGGTGACACGCTCGGTCCGGATCCCGGTTCTGATCGGTTCTGGAGTGACTCGTGATAATGTGGAAGATTATCTTCAGGCTAACGCGCTGATCATCGGCTCACACTTTAAAACCGGCGGCCGCTGGGAGAGCAGCGTGGATCCCGACAGAGTGCGGAGCTTCATGGAGAAAATCCACAAACTGAGGGATAAAAATCAACTGTGAAACGTGGAGGAGTTTAGAATTTACACTCAAGATCAGCGTTTCATACAAAGAGCGTTCCGATAAAAACATTACTGCAATAATAAAAGTGATCAAATATTTATTTAGCAGTTTTTAAAAAAGGTTTTTCACAAATGTCTTTTCAACTTAAAAAAATTTATATTTACAGTATAAATGACACAAAATAATTAAATAACATTAAAAACATTTAAAAACAGTGCGAGTCGCCTCTCATTCCTCCATCTTATAATAATAATAATAATAATAATAAGCTATATGCATGAAACAGACTTTCACCTAAACACACACACACACAAACTTCGCATTTTACTTTGTTTTTTAAAACTCTCATTTCTTTCTTAACACTTCAGTATTTCAGTTACAGCTAACTCACACACACACACACACACACACACAGTTCTCTTCACTTCAAATATAGTCATGGCGTTTGTTTGACCCACGTGTCATGAAGTTTGTAAAGAGTTTATTTCTGACTTATAGATTAAAAGCTTTAAAGTTACTTGGTGTTAATGTCAGAGATCAAAGCCAGTTTAAGCCGCGAAGCCAAACTTTATTAACGATGTTTAAAATCCACAGACTGAACTGTCGGCTCCTGTGCGTCATCATCAAGCGGCCACGCCCGAGTGCTGAGAATGATTATACTGCAACACTGAACCCGCCCCTAACCACACACTAACCACTCCCACAACCTCCCCTTAACCACACCCACTAACCCCCCTACCCACACCTGTCCCTGCTGCAAGTGGTTACACTGATGCATCACACACGTGTGTGTTACAGGAGAGCTACACTACTATCCAGTGTAAAAGTGGACGAGGACTGAGGAAGTTTTATCATCACACACACACAGCGTACACACAGCGCACACACAGCGCACACACAGCGCACACACAGCGCACACACAGCGCACACACAGCGCACACACAGCGCACACACTTGTGTCACAGACCCCGGCTGTGTGTCAGTAATTGTACTGGCGCTGACTCGGCCGTTTGGACCGCCCGTAGCGGCGCGGTGTGTTGGAGAACCGAGTCCTGACCAGGTTCTGCCTGTTGAGGGCGCTGCGGCTCAGCTTCCTGCGCTCAGAGTACACGCCCACCCTCTGATCTGAGAACAGCACGGAACCACACCACAACGCCAGGAGACCCGACACATCACGCCTTACCTGGACACACCTGACACACACACACACACACACGCAGTGTAAACTGTCCTGAAGATATAACGTGAGATCAAAACAAGAAATATGACAAGGTGATTCTGACCAATCAAAACCTGACCTGGGAGACTCCTCCTCTTCATCAGAAACATCTTCATCGGTTGCCCTCTGGCGGTGCATCTGGTACACAGACATGCTGGGATGCTCGATTAACAGATTCTCCAGAGGATCTTCTACAAGAAGTCCTAGAGATGAGTTATCCACACACACACACACACACACAATCAACCCTTCTTTAATCAATTCTGGATATAAATAAAAGCTTCCTCTGCTGGTGTGTGTGTGTGTGTGTGTGTGTGTGTGTGTGTGTAATGAGCTCGGATCTCAGACCTGGGGTACTGATGATGATCCAGTCTTCATCTTCACACTCCAGAAGCTCCACACAGCTCTCGTCCTGCACCAGCACACCGTCCTCTTCCTCTCCTCCGCCCCCCAGCAGGATCTGCCTCAGGACCTTCCTGATCATTCTAGATTGTTCTTGTCGAGTCTGGAAGCACAAAGAGCTCAGAGCTGTAAGTTCTCAGCATCATCACCACATCAGGGCTGTGTTCCAGTCCCGGTGCCGTTGTACACCGCTCCGAGCCCGGCATCAGAACCCTCACAGGAAGGAAAAACCTCTTCGAGGGTCTGTTGTAAAGCCAGCAGGACGCTGCGAGGACGCTGCGAGGACGCTGCGAGGACGTGTGTGAACATTTCACTTAGTGTTGTTTACAGCTGCCAAGATTCCTGCACAGTTATGTGTGTGTGTGTGTGAGTGTGTGACAGAGAGAGAGAGAGACTTGGCAGACACAACTGTTCACACTGACTCGGTGTCCTTTAGCCTGTCGGGTTTATTTCTAACATGGTGTGGATTTGTTCTTAATTTAGGAGGCAGGAGTGAGAGAGGAGGGTGAGGAGTGCTGCACTGTCACTCTTACAGCCCTGCCCTGGTTCACTCCTCTTCAGGTTCAGAAAAAAAATAGTGTTAATACACACCTTGTGCAAAAGTTAGCACCCCCTTTATTGGGTGAAAAAACATTCCTCCACAATACAACATTCTGAGTCTCAGAGCTCTTTAAAAACTTTTCACACCCCACTCTCACACACAGGAGAACCTCCGTCACTGTGACACACACACACACACACACACACACACACAGCCTGAAATCACACGGGGCTTTTATAGAGCAGCAGACACACAGAGAAGCTCAGAGAGGATGAAAAGAATCTCACCTGGAATATCCGCCGAGTCCGAGCACTGAGAGTCTCTCTCACACACACACACACACACACACACACACACAGCGGAGAGTGATAATAAACACACCGCGCGAGTGTTAGCTGCTTGTTTAGGTCTCGACTTGTTTACCAGCACGAAGCTCCGCCCCCATATCGTGACGTCAGCAGATTTCCACCCGCATATTGCACGCGCCCGTTTTCAAAATTGTAAATAAAGGTGTGCGTCACTTCCGGCTCCGCATTCCAGCCATGTGCACTGCTGCTGCCCCCTGCTGGACAAACCGCATCTGCTGCCGCTGCAGAAAATATTGGCACCCCGCCGTCTTCCTTCAGAGACGTTTAGAGTTTAGAAGTTTCTAAAATCCCAAACACGTGTATTAAATAAACAATATAAACCTCCTTAATACATCTCAGGAATTCTAATAAAGTATAACAAATTATTGAGCAAATTAATTAATGAGTAAAATAGTTTCCAGTGGAATCTGACGCTCTGTCGTAGGTTGCCATGTTGGTATTTTAAACACAAAGAAAAGCTATACTCCAACACACACAGCAGAGCCTGAAGAACTCCATCGAGCTCACTGTTCAATCTGGCAACCCACACGGTGACTCTCTCTCACACACACACACACACACACTAATATCTGACTTTCTAAACTCACCTGTTCTGGTGATACTGTATTTGATGTAGGTTTAATCTAGATAAAAGCAATGAACACCGAGTAACCATGTAGGGCGGAGTCAGTGTTCTAGATTAGATTACTGGTTTAAGTGATCTCAAAGTCAAAAAGTCAAAGTAAACTTTATTGTCAATACGACCATGCAAGCAGGATTTAGACATCGGATCGAAATTACGTTCTTCAGACTCCAGATGTGCGCAAAAGAGTTTAGACATAACAAGTAACATACTATAGTAGTGCAAATAACTGACATACAACAAACAGACACCACAATCAGAGGAGTGCACACAGATTATAACGGTATAACATGAGACACTTAGAGCGTTGCCGATTGCCACTTGAATGTTACAGTGTCTCAGGAAAATGCAGTACAGTTGTTGAAGTGAATTAAGTGCAATAAATGAGCATAATGTAAAGATGCAAATAGCAGCATGGAGATACAAGATGTATATTGTGTGTATTTATGCTCGTGCTGTTTTTGTTATGTTAAATGTAAACACTTAAACATGATATCTTTTGAGGAGTTGATGAGTCTGATAGCTTGAGGGAAAGAGCTGTTGCTTAGTCTGGCGGTCTTGCAGCGAATGCTGCGGTAGCGCTTGTCGGATGGTAAAAGTGTAAACAAGTCATGAGCTGGGTGAATGGGATCTCTGATGATGTTGATGGCCCTCTTGCTACAGCCGGACGAATATAAGTCCTTAATGGCTGGTTGGGTTGATCTGGTGATCTTCTCAGCTGTCCTCACCACCCTCTACAGGGCCTTCCTCTCAGCAGCTGGTGAGGATGCTCTCAATAGCGCATCTGTAGAAGGTGGTGAGTGCAGAAGGTGGAAGGTCAGCTCTTCTCATCCTTTGGAGGAAGTGGATGCGTTGCTGTGCCTTCATGACTATGGAGGTGGTGTTGGTGGTCCATGTCAGATCATCTGTGATGTGTACCCCCAGAAACTTGGTGCTTTTTACAGACTCCACAGCACTGTCATTTATAGTGAGAGGGGTATGCGGCTTGCGGCTCTTCCTGAAATCCACAGTTATTTCTTTTGTTTTGCTGACGATAAGTTGTATGTTGTTAATGTCGCACCAGTTAATGAGTTGATTTGAGTCGTTGTTGTCACTGATGAGGCCCACCACTGTTGTATCATCTGCGAACTTGATCATGTATTTTGAATTGTTTCTGGCACAACAGTCATGTGTCATCAGCGTGAACAACAGAGGGCTCAGCACACATCCCTGGGGGACCCCAGTGTTCATGATGGTGGTCCCTGAGGAGTTTTTGCCAACTTTAACTGTCTGTGGTCTTTCTGTGAGAAGGTCAAGTACCCGGTTACATAGTGGGGTGCTGATGCCTATTTCACTGAGTTTGTGTACTAATTGTTGTGGGATGACTGTATTGAAAGCAGAGCTAAAGTCAATGAAGAGCATCCGCACATAGCTGTTTTTATTTTTCAGGTGGGACAGGCATAGATGGATTGCTGTTGATATGGCATCAGTGGAGCTCTTAGGATGGTATGCAAACTGGTAGGGGTTGACTGTGTTTGGAAGACTGGATGTTATATGGGCCTTGATTAACCTTTCAAAGCACTTCATCATGATGGGTGTGAGTGCTATGGGCCTGTAGTCATTTAGTGTTGTAGCTGGGGATTTCTTTAGTAGCGGTATGATCGTGGTGGCTTTGAAGCATGTTGGTATGGTGGCTTGTCTCAGAGAGGTGTTGAAAATACCTGTGAGAGCGGCTGTGAGAGTCAGCACAGTCTCTAAGCACACGCCCCGGTATGTTGTCCGGACCAGCAGCTTTTCTGGGGTTTACCTTGAGTAGGGTCCTCCTCACATCGACTGGGTCCAGCTGGAATGTGTCACTGTCTGGGGAGGGTCGGGCTTTTGTTGGTGTGGTGGTATTTTCATCCTCAACCCAGCTGAAAAAGGTGTTGAGTGAGTTCAAAAAGTCTATGTTGTCCTCACACAGTGGTGGTGTCTGTCTGTAGTCTGGGACCATAAGCACATTTAGATGCTCTCACACCCTGGTTTAAGTTGGATCTATCTTCTAACTGTAATATTTGCTCTTCTCCTCTAACTGATCATCGCTCCATCACTCTTTGTATCTCGACCCGTGTCCACTCATGACATCCTGAAATGTTACCCTGGAAATGTAACAGCAATTTATTAAGAAGTGATTCCTGTAGTGAAAAGATTTTATCTGTAATTAGTGTGATCAATGCTCCCTATGAACTCCCTATGGACAAGTGGGAGTGGCTTAAACACAAGATTGGGAGGATTATTATTCAAGAAGGCAAAAACTTGTCCAATTTAAAGCAAACAACTGGATATTATATCAAAAATAAAAAAATTAATTAATCAATGTGATTTATCTAAAATAAATGACACATGGTCAAGAGAAAAGCATTAAACTCCACCAGCTACAGTTACAGTGTGATGATTCTTACACAGAAAGAGACAAGTACCCTCTTCCTGTTCACTCTCTCTGTAGTCTTTCTCTGTACACTCTCCCTGTGGAATAAATTATGCTCACAATCCACAGTTTAAATGTATGTAAATACATATTGAAATATTTAATAAAAACCCACTTTCTACTCGAATCTAAACTCCATGCCTCTTGTTGCGACTGTGTTACTGTCACCTCCACCAACTAACAGCATCCACTATTACAAACAGAATACAATTTAATCTCAACGAGACAAGCACAGATAATGTTGCACTGATGTTTAAGTCTCTTTAAGCTCATCTTTTTACAAGCACCGTGGAAACAGGAAGCCCATCTCTTCCGTCAGCGATCAGCTCAGCCCGCCGATCCAGATATTCAGAACGATCGTCACCCAAAGTGGACTGATAATTTAAGGATCCCGTTAGTTTCTGATCACTCTACACCACTCCTCATCAGAAACAGTGAGAAAAAGTTAAAGAATAAAACAGGACATGACCCTCTGACCTCTTTACAATAAAACAGCACAGAGACATCGTATGTGACATTTAGTTTATTAACAACGTGATTTATTCATTCAGGAATAACAGGTCAGGTTTTTCTTCACATCATGTATTAGACATGCCTTTAATATTATATGTGTTTATACGTTTACATCAGCTGTCTGAAACACAAATAACAGGAACCTTGATGAACAGCGTTACAGTAACGATGCATTAATTAAGGTGCTCATCTTCACCAGCGTTTCAGGCTCCTCCTCCTCCTCCTGATTTGCTGAAACACTAATGAATGTTTGTCTGTTCACTCACTCAGAGGGTAAAGTGGAGATCGTGTGAGAGCGTGTGTGAATGAATCCACAGTCGAGAGGGACGTCAGTTATTCTGCAGAGATTCAGCAGCATGTCTATAAAACTACAGCCGTGAACTCTGACACCTGAGTCTGTGATTAAAGGTCTATAAAGTTTATAAAGATAAAAAGTCAATGATGTTAACAGAATGAGTGTAAATGTCCATCAAGACATCAGTTTGTGCACCATTATAAAAAGGCGTGTCACATGAACATGGCACATGAGGAAGTAAGAGAGTGTATGCCTATGCTTATTTATGTGGGCAATGTGGGCGTGGCTACGATGAGCTCACCTTTCTTATTCAAGGACATGCCTTGGACACGCCCCCACAGTGTGAACACGAGATCAGTTCTGTCGATAAAAATCTAAAGTCTAAACTCCACATAACCAGCCTACTTTAATTAAATAAAAAAAAATCACAGAATTCCTTACACACACTTCATACACACCTAAATGTAAAGTAAAATATCAAAATCTGATCAAAATGATTCTTTAACACAAAAAAAGCAGAACGTTTATTAAACTTCATTTATCTACACCTTCATGGCTTCTCCTCATGTTTAAACACACACATGTTGTCTACATGTGTGACATGATGATGTGTGTGTGTATGTGTGTGTGTGTGTGTGTGTGTGTGCGCTGTGCTATGCTCAGTCTCCGTACTGTATCTCAGCGTGGAGCTCGGTGGTGACGTAGGTGAGGATGGCGGCTATGACGCGCTCCTGCATGCTGGCGTTCCCCATCACCAGGGCGATGAGCTGCACGGCGTCGGTCCAATGCAACCCGCCCAGAACCGCCATCACGTCCGTGTACAGCTTCCTCTGCTGCTGAGGCGGGAGCTCCATGAGGATCTGAGGAACCGGTTTAAACTGACCGCTCGTCATCCCCCAGCCCAGGAGACCCCCGACTGCCCCGCCTCCAACACACACACACACACACACACACACACACACACACACTTAGTGTGAACTCTTCACATTGACATTTGTAACAAAAAAAAACAGAGAGTCAGCGCTTATTCTCAAGGGTTTTTACCGACAGCGATGCCGGCAGGTCCGAGCAGCAGTCCTCCTAAAAACGCACTTCCTCCCGCCACCACTGCTCCTTTCCCAGAATTCTTCACGGCTGCCTTCATCTGCCGATTGGAGGAAACCTCACAGCACAACCTCATGACGTCAGAAATCCGCTCCATAATCTCACGCAGTCTGGAGATAAACATCAACAAAATGGAGAGAAAAATACAACTCACTGGAGTTCATCATCATCATCACCATCATCATCCTCACCATCATCATCCTCATCATCATCACCATCATCATCATCACCATCATCACCATTATCATCATCACCATCATCATCCTCACCATCATCATCATCACCACCACCATCATCATCACCATCATCATCAAAACACTCGTATATTAAAGGGAATTTCCCCATAAGAAATAATGGATTACTCTGATTATTTATTCCACAACCCCCCAAAAAAACAAATATATATAAATAATTAATCAAACAATTCTAAAGTAAAAATAAAACAAATGAAGGTGCACTGTACCTTTGAAAAAAGTAAAAATACATTCCGACAGATAAGTGTTTCTGTGTGTGTGTGTGTGTGTGTGTGTGTGTGTGTGTGTGTGTGTGTGTGTGTGTGTGAAGCTAAAGTAAGATGAGAGGAGGAACGACTCCCTTCCACCTCACTCATCTCTTATTTGAGGGGACTACTGTGTGGGACGACTTTCACACACACACACACACACACACACACACACACACACACACACACACACACACACACAAAATAAAAGATGCTTTATGCACACATGCATGTGATCACAGTGTTATACTAAACAGGACACGTGTGCACAGATGTTAACTATACAAGTGACGCTCATGCACAAAAACTGAGCAGGTACACTCTTCCTCTGTACACTCTTCCTCTGTACACCCTGTACACTCTTCCTCTGTACACTCTTCCTCTGTACACTCTTCCTCTGTACACCCTGTACACTCTTCCTCTGTACACTCTTCCTCTGTACACTCTTCCTCTGTACACCCTGTACACTCTTCCTCTGTACACTCTTCCTCTGTACACTCTTCCTCTGTACACCCTGTACACTCTTCCTCTGTACACTCTTCCTCTGTACACTCTTCCTCTGTACACCCTGTACACTCCTCCTCTGTACACTCTTCCTCTGTACACTCACTCTTCCCTGTGATTATGTATTTTATTATATTAGAGCTGTGATTATTATTATTATTATTTTGAGCTGTGATTATTATTTATTATTATTTTATTATTATTATTGAGCTGTGTTATTATATTATTATTTATTAGGCTGTGATTATTATTATTATTATTAACCTGTGATATTATGATTTATGAATTATTAACTGTGATTAATTATTATTATTATTATAGAGCTGTGTTATTTTTTATGATATTAACCTGTGTTATTATTTTTGATTATTAACTGTGATTATTATTATTAGAGCTGTGATTATTATTTTATTATTATTAAAACCTGTATTTTATTATTATTATTATCTGTGATTATTATTTTATTATTTTTATATTATTATTATTACCTGTGATTACATATTATTATTATTAAACCTGTGATTATTATTATTATTATTAGATCTGTGATTATTATTATTATTATTATTATTATTATTAAACCTGTGATTATTATTATTATTAAACCTGTGATTATTATGATTATGATTATTAAACCTGTGATTATTATTATTATTAAACCTGTGATTATTATTATTATTATTATTAGAGCTGTGATTATTATTATTATGATTATTAAACCTGTGATTATTATGATTATGATTATTAAACCTGTGATTATTATTATTAGAGCTGTGATTATTATTATTATTATTATTAAACCTGTGATTATTATTATTATTATTAGATCTGTGATTATTATTATTATTATTATGTATTAATTGATTATTATTATTATTACTAAACCTGTGATTATTATTATTATTATTATTATTAAACCTGTGAGCTGTGATTATTATTATTATTATTATTATTATTATTACTAAACCTGTGATTATTATTATTATGATTATTAAACCTGTGATTATTATTATTATTATTGGAGCTGTGATTATGTGTGGTTGTTGAGACCAGCACTGTTATCTGACTTTCTGCATTTCAGTTCTCTGTCTGCTTTTAAGACTTTTTGTGCAGATTTAATCAAACGAACTCTGTGACGTCAGAGACTGACTTTAAACTCAAATCTCGCGATAATAGCGAACAGCGGATTAAACACGCAGCGAGTTCTCGCGATATTACAGTAAAAGTTTCAGTTTTGTTTGTTGTAATAAAACACTTGACATGAATCATTAGTTTTGGCACTCTGTGAACTCCTGCTATAGAAAAGTGAACACAACAGTATTCTCAGTAAACTAGCGCTCTAAAGCCACGTGGTGTGTGTGTGTGTGTGTGTGTGTGTGTGAGAGAGTACATTTGTACAGTATAATCGTACCTGAGCTCCTCTACTCCCGAAAACACCACTGAGTCTCTCAGGTCTCACTTTGTGTGTGTGTGTGTGTGTTGAGAGGAACTGACTGCGGGTTGCCAGATTGGTGAGATTACAGTGTGAGGTTGCCAGATCGTGTTCCGTTCGAGCTCTGTAAAGTCAAGTCAAGCCGTTATTTGGTCACATGCTGTACACATCACAGCCCAGTGAAACCCCGGTGTGACTGTGGTCCGAGGGCCGGGTCAGCCATGGTGCAGCGCCCCCTGGTGCAGTGAGGGTTAAGGGCGCTCTGAGCCGCCGCTGTCACCGCTGTCAGTCACACACAAGTTAGATTTGGGTTTGTGATACAACATTGTTTATTCATGGGACACTCAAATGAAATACTGAATATAACAATACTTTTTGTCCTTTCTACTTTCAGTTAGCTCACTTAGCCTAGCCTAGGCTACGGCGATCGGATTACATTCAGGACGTAAAGTGAATTAGAACATTTCCACATGCTCCTGCTCATGCTTTATAAGATTATAAATATATATATTATAGATTATAAGATTATATAAGATCAGGAGGGAAGTTGTCTCAGGTAAACCCAGCAGACGGACACCGTGGTGAGACGGGGACACCGTGGTGAGACGAGGACACCGTAGTGAGATGGGGACACCGTGGTGAGACTGGGGCACCGTGGTGATAAGGGGACACCGTGGTGAGACTGGGGCACCGTGGTGAGACGGGGACACCGTGGTGAGACTGAGACACCGTGGTGAGACGGGGACACCGTGGTGAGATTGAGACACCGTGGTGAGACTGAGACACCGTGGTGAGATGGGGACACCGTGGTGAGACGAGGACACCGTGGTGAGACGGGGACACCGTGGTGAGACTGGGGCACCGTGGTGAGACTGGGGCACCGTGGTGAGACGGGGACACCGTGGTGAGACGGGGGCACCGTGGTGAGACGGGGACACCGTGGTGAGACGGGGGCACCGTGGTGAGACGGGGACACCGTGGTGAGACTGGGGCACCGTGGTGAGACTGGGGCACCGTGGTGAGACGGGGACACCGTGGTGAGACGGGGACACCGTGGTGAGACTGGGGCACCGTGGTGAGACGGGGACACCGTGGTGAGACGGGGACACCGTGGTGAGACGGGGACACCGTGGTGAGACTGGGGCACCGTGGTGAGACTGGGGCACCGTGGTGAGACGGGGACACCGTGGTGAGACGGGGACACCGTGGTGAGACTGGGGCACCGTGGTGAGACGGGAACACCGTGGTGAGACGGGGACACCGTGGTGAGACGGGGACACCGTGGTGAGACGGGGGCACCGTGGTGAAACGAGGGTATCGATACCTCACTACTACAGTCTGTGTATATAGATAGAAATGTCCTTATAAGGTGAATGCATCATGCGCAGTATGGCAGGTAACCGCCTGGACTAAGTCACTCGTCTATACTGTAATGATTCAGTCGAAGGCTATAGCTCAGGTTTTTGAGATTTAGCCCTGCAGGAGACACCAAATCAGTGCTACTGACAGTTATTTTCCAATGCAGTCGGACATGAATAACCCATGCAGCGGTTTTCTTTCTTGGCCAATAGCCACGTCATGCCTGCTTTAGTGTGAACATGTACGAGCTTGACGTCAGCCTGTTTAATTTGTCCTGATAAGTTAATAAATAACACACAGCGCTGACCTCTAACGCTGCATTGTCTCACCTTGTAACTAGTTCTTGTCTTTCTTCATTTGTTTCACATTTGAAATAGTTATGTGTACAATAACATGTGTTCTGTCCATGTGTCACTATTTTATTTCTTGGAGCTTCAGCTGGACGCTCTCGTCTCATCACTTATCTGAACCGCGCCACTGACAGCCGCGCCAACGCTGTGCCGTTTCAGTTTCTCAACCGTCCAGAGTCTGATCAGAATACGGTAATGAGGACGTTCAGGTGTCCAGGGTATTGAGCAGCCCAGTGTCCTCAGGGGAATCAGTCCTCAACCAATCAAACGTCTCTGGAGGGACGTGTTTGTGCATGTGCTGCAATCCTCTCATGGCATGCTCTAATCTCATAAGCATGTGTTTAGGGAAAATCATGGCTTTGACTCTTTACCCGCTACCGATGATGATGATGATGATGATGATCTCCTTCTTTAACTGTAGTTCAATTTCAAATTGATCTCATTCAACACTAACAGAAGTCGATCTCTCACACTGTTGATCACGTTTCAGATTTATAGATAAAGTGTCTGACGTGCTGTGCAGAAATTTCAAATGTTATGTAAAACTAAAGCATAAAACACACTGCACGCGCACCGCAGGTCATTTAATTAAAAAAGAAAAACCTTTTACGGTAATAGTGCGATAGCTCTCTGCGTGGTTAATCGTTCTGTTCCACATTATCATGAAATTTGAGAGTAAAGACAGTGGAAGGGGCGGAACAGGGTGGTGGAGCCGGACCACTGCATGGCGAGTGTAAACTCCACATTACTTTAGAAGCCATGTGTTCATATTTTCAGACTTTGTATTCTTTAAATTTTACCCACAATTTGCAGCACTGAAAGCTGAACCCCAGCCTGAGAGATGTGATCTACAACCCTCCACACGCTCCCACTCCAGTGTGTGTGTGTTAATGATCAAAGGAAATGACTGAACCTGATTATCAACACACAGTCTGTTAGTCCCCCGACTCACCATAAGGCTTATGAAGTGCGGTGCAGGAAGTCTATCTGTAGGGGTTAAGTATGCTTATATTATTTTAATAATAAAACTTTTGAATATGTATGTTTTTTAATTGTCAGTTCTCAAATGTAGGAGCTTAAATAAAAGCATTAATCAGAACTAGACTAGAAGACCTGTGGGACTGAGCAGCGAACCAATACCCTAGCAGTACCACCTGCAGTATCACACCACTAGGGGGCAGCGCTGACACTCTGTTGTTTGAGCTCCTCTTTAGAGAGCAGTTTAAATAGAATACTTTTTGTTATAAATATATATAATATGAAAGGTTCACAGTGTGAGTGTGTGTGTGTGTGAATTCCAGGCGGAGTGCTGATTTTCATGATCGAGAGTGTTAAGACCTCTGGGATTCTTGGGGAAAAAAAGATCCTTAAGAAGAACAGTAGGTCTCTTCACATGACATCAGCACTATTAGAGCTCTGACGTCACAGTGCTGATATCATAGTGCTTGGTTCCTAATAATAATAAAGACAACTGCGATTTTTATAATAAAATTTATTAGGGCTTGAAATATAACATTAAATACAAACGTACAGATTCAAACAGTGTCACACATCACACCTCCACCAGAGGGCGCATCTTTTATCATAGTAGTGACGTCACTAACTAGCATCTCTGCTGTGTACTTGAGCCTATGTAGCAATAAATAAAAGTAATATATTACAATACTAAATCCATGTTTAACTTAAGAGTACACGATAAAGTTGACTAAAGTGATGATGATGATTATTATTATTATTTATGATAAAACTTTATTTATAAGAGCACACAGAATAAACTCAGCAGCATCAGAATTCTTACACAGAACAATAATAGAGTTTTCACAAAATGTTTAAATCTTTATCTTTTAAATAGTGTGTAGTGGTACACTGAGTGTTCCTCACATTAGTGTTCTCATCCCATATCATGGCGGTCCAGCACAGGAGAAGGTGGAACACGCCGGGGGTGTGGGTGAAGATGAGGAGATGATGTGGCATTGAGATGGAAATAGTGTTAGGAGGAAATGATGATGATGATGTGTGTGTGTGTGTGTGTGTGTGTGTGTGTGTGTGTGTAGTGGAGAACAGCAGTGTCTCACATTGTCTTTTGAAGCGTATCTGCAGGTTCCTCAGATGTTCTGTAGAGGTCCACGCTTGGGCGATGGGGGTTTGGTGTGCTGGGGGTTGAGGTAGCAGTAGAGCGGCTCAGGTACCTGGTAAGTGTTAAACCATGTGGTGTGTGTTTGGTTCTCCTCGTCGCTGCAGTCCTCATATTTGGGCGTCTGCTCGATCGAGTCTTTCTCCCTGAGGGACGCATCACAGATGTCCTGCTCACTCAGAACCTCCTTACACAGATGACACACCCGGACCGGTTTGGATGAGATGTGTGTGAGGACCGCGCGACCCTTCGAGCAGGAGTTACACACCACGAAGCCGCAGTTTCTGCAGTGATGTCTGCGCTGCGTGACGTTAAAGGGTTCGGCGCAGCGCATGCACACGGCCGAGGCGGCGTCTGGGATCCAGGTGGCGGCGAACGGCTTCATCGCTGTGGACAAGCCGAGCTTTTTCAGCTGCTCCGTCCTGCAGCGCTCGATGTGCGCCATCCACTCCTGCTTCTCCTCCAGCGACTCCGCAGAGATGCGGAAGGACTTGCGTGGTGTCCGGAGGAGCCACTGGTTTCTCATCCCCACTTCGTCCTCCAGGTCCTCCTGCTTCAGTTCCTCCAGACGCAGGATCTGCTGGTGGCTGTTCCAGCGGCCCGGGACCACGATGCTGCCGTACACCAGGATGTCGTTAAACAGGAAGAAGGCTTTGGGCTGCTGTTTGCGTCTGCACAGCTTCAGCAGACGACCTTCTCCGATCAGGACGCGACACGGAGCCAGGAGGGGTTTCCCACCGGGCATGAAGGAGTTCTCCACGGCCAGGATGCGCTCACGGTTCTCCATCGGGAAATTTGGATCGTCCACCATCACCAGGGCCTGCGGGAACATGAAAGAAAGTGTGTGGGCACAGATGTCATGTGACCTGCAGTGTGATCTGAATCATGTTCTTCTTATCTTATGCCTGAGAAGTTACTGTTCAACTCGACCGCGCGGTAAAAAGACGCCAAGCTCGGATCACAGCGTGAAAAATCTGAATCAACAGATTTATTATATTATATTATATTTATATCAGAAATCTAGAAGAGAACTTGATTAAACCTGGTGTTTATATAAACCTCAGCTAAAGATAAAACTCTAGAAACATGACTCAGCTCTAACAGACACACACACAGTAATGCGGAGTTATTTTACCGGAGGCTTCAGGAGCGCGCAGTGTGTTTAAAGTTTCCTCTGGTAGCTCACGTCTTCAAGCAGATAGAGCTCATGCGTGTGTGTGTGAAGAATGTGTGATGAGGAAGTTGTCTGTTCTTATATACGTGTGTGCGTGTGTGTGCGCGCGTGCATGTGTGTGTGTGTGTGTGTGTGTGTGTGTGTGGGGTAAACCAGTCTTTCCGGTTGGTTGGGGATTTCTGTATTTTCTTAGAATCCCAGTAAAATGAGGCAGAGTGTAGAGTGACCTGGAACAAACAGGTCTGTTCTTCTCTCACACTCATTTACATTCACATTTATATGCTTTGACGTTTCCATCACTGGATAAACCATCATTAAGTATCATCAGCTACACACTGCTGTAGCTCTCTTTTAGTTTCAAATGTACAAACAGACACTCTACACTGTCCACTTTCCACTCCCCACTCTACACTGTCCACTGTCTACTTTCCACTCTCCACTGTCCACTCCCCACTGTCCACTCTCCACTGTCCATTTTCCACTGTCCACTCCCAACTCCCCACTGTCCACTCTCCACTGTCCACTCTCCACTGTCCACTCTACACTGTCCACTGTCTACTTTCCACTCTCCACTGTCCACTCTACACTGTCCACTCTCCACTGTCCATTTTCCACTGTCCACTCCCAACTCCCCACTGTCCAGTCTCCACTGTCCACTGTCCATTCCCCACTCCCCACTGTCCACTGTCCACTCCCCCTCCCCACTCCCAACTCTCCACTGTCCACTGTCCATTCCCCACTCCCCACTGTCCACTGTCCACTCTCCACTCCCCCTCCCCACTCCCAACTCCCCACTGTCCACTGTCTGCTGCT
The DNA here is from genome assembly GCA_013621035.1 of Clarias magur. Taxonomy (NCBI): domain Eukaryota; kingdom Metazoa; phylum Chordata; class Actinopteri; order Siluriformes; family Clariidae; genus Clarias; species Clarias magur. The sequence goes on along the minus strand of QNUK01000834.1, from coordinate 13,116 downwards.
TCTGTACATCGCTCTGGATAAGAGCTTCATTCTGAAACCCTAAATGTAAATGTAAATGTGATGGAAATCAACAGTTACTTGATTTGTTTTTTTAGAGCGGTTGCTTTGGATGTTGTTGTGTTTGTGAGCTTTGTGTGTGTGTGTGTGTGTGTGTGTGTGTGTGTGTGTGTGTGTGTGTGTGTAATAGTTCCGTCTTGGAATTTGTGTAAATAATGAAAGGAGTTGCAGTGGATAGTGAAACCTGGAGTTCGTTTTCATGAAAATCTGTGATTTTATTTTAACAGAAGTGCAGTGATGTCTCACAGGAAACACACACACACACACACACACACACACACACACACACACACACACACACACACACACACACCATGTCATCACTTTTTCACACTACTATTTATAACGTGTGATGACTGGAGAGGATCACTGTGTCCATATGAACGTCATCATCTTCATCCCCACTCTCCACTGTCCACTCTCCACTGTCCACTTTCCACTGTCCACTCCCCACTCTCCACTCCCCACTCTCCACTGTCCACTCTCCACTGTCCACTCTCTACTCCCCACTCTCCACTGTCCACTCCCCACTGTCCACTCTCCACTGTCCACTGTCCACTCTCTACTCCCCACTCTCCACTGTCCACTCTCCACTGTCCACTGTCCACTGTCCACTCTCCACTGTCCACTGTCCACTCCCCACTCTCCACCGTCCACTCTCCACCGTCCGCTCTCCACTCCCCACTCTCCACTTCCCACTCTCTACTCCCCACTCTCCACTGTCCACTCTCCACTGTCCACTGTCCACTGTCCACTCTCTACTCCCCACTCTCCACTGTCCACTGTCCACTGTCCACTCCCCACTCTCCACTGTCCACTCTCCACCGTCCGCTCTCCACTCCCCACTCTCTACTCCCCACTCTCCACTGTCCACTCTCCACTGTCCACTGTCCACTCCCCACTCCCCACTCTCTACTCCCCACTCTCCACTGTCCACTCTCCACTGTCCACTCTCCACTGTCCACCGTCCGCTCTCCACTCCCCACTCTCCACTCCCCACTCTCTACTCCCCACTCTCCACTGTCCACTCTCCACTGTCCACTGTCCACTGTCCACTCCCCACTCTCCACTCCCCACTCTCCACTCCCCCTCTCCACTCTCCACTGTCCACTTTCCACTCTCCACTGTCCATTCCACCTTCTCCACTCCCCACTCTCCACTCCCCACTCTCCACTGTCCTCTCTCCACTCCCCACTGTCCACTTTCCACTTTCCACTGTCCACTCTCCACTCCCCACTGTCTACTCTCCACTCTCCACTGTCCACTCTCCATTGTCCACTGTCCACTTTCCACTGTCCACTTTCCACTCTCCACTCCCCACTGTCCACTGTCTGCTGCTTCAAAGCACTTCTGTACGTCGCTCTGGATAAGAGCTTCAGCTGAAACCCTAAATGTAAATGTGATGGAAATCAACGGTTACTTGATTTGTTTTTTCAGAGCGGTTGCTTTGGATGTTGTTGTGTTTGTGAGCTTTGTGTGTGTGTGTGTGTGTGTGTGTGTGTGTGTGTGTGTGTGTGTAATAGTTCCGTCTTGGAAGTTGTGTAAATAATGAAAGGAGTTGCAGTGGATAGTGAAACCTGGAGTTCGTTTTCATGAAAATCTGTGATTTTATTTTAACAGAAGTGCAGTGATGTGTCACAGGAAACACACACACACACACACACACACACACACACACACACACACACACACACACACACACACACACACACACGCACACACGCACACACACACACGCACACACGCACGCACACACGCACCAACCAGATTTTAAACGTGAGACACACAGAACATTAACATTAACAGATATAATCAGTAATCAATCAGAATCAGAAGAGTTTTATTGAGCTTCCACGTACAAGAAAGTTGTTTTAGTATCGGAGCTTCCAGAACAACACAAAGAACAAGACAAAACAGCACGACACAAAACAGGAGAGAAAAAAATAAGGGTGGGTTTTTTGGGTCAACATCAAATGGAGTAGAGTGTGAGATACTTACAAATAGCTTAAATAAATATCGGCAGTATTGCACATATATTTAATGCACAGTGAGGAGAATGTTTTAGCTGTTCATGAGGTCCATTGTCAGGGAAAACACAGTGCTTGTGTCTGACTGTCCTGGTGTTCGATGCGTCTTGTAGTTAGTGCTTGTTTTCAGGCCTTTCCACACTGAAGCAGGGTCGTTCTCCAGCTTTTAGATCAGCTTCTCTTAGCCACTCTGACTGCCCTTGTTAGTGTGTTCCAGCCTGGTTGTACAAGATCCTGTCCGAAGCTATCGAAGTAATCAATAACCATGATTATGTGACACGCAGGGGCTGATGGGTAATGTAGTTCCACCCACACGTCATCACAAGACTGTTATTTCTTAATGTCTTTTGTGCAACACACACAGCGCGGAAGTGAGATTCTGTCGAAGTTTACACAAGTGTGTATTTTTGCACGATGCTGAGAAGGAAAGGTGAAGCTGTGCCTTAAACACGCACACACACACACACACACCACACACACCACACGCACACACACACAGTTCCTGTAAGTATGCACGCACACACTTTGACCCTCTGACAACACGAATATATTACTGTAATAAACACACACACACACACACATCACACACACACACACACACACACATACACACATCACACACACACATACACACATCACACACACACATACACACATCACACACACACATACACACATCTCTCACACACACACACACACCACACACACACACCACACACACACACAACACACACACACACACCACACACATCACACACACACACAACACTCACACTCACACACACACCACACACATCACACACATCACACCACACACATCACACACACACACACACACACACACACACACGACACACACACACACACACACACAATCACACACACACATCACACATCACACACACACAACACACATCTCACACACACACACACACACACACACACACACACACACACACACACACACACACACACACACACACACACACACACACTCACTCACACACACACCACACACATCACACACATCACACACACACATTACAACATCTCACACACACACACACACACACACTCACACACCACACCACACACATCACACACCACACACACACAACACACACACACACACACACACAACACACACACACACACACACACACACTCACTCACAACACACACCACACATCACACACATCACACACACACACACACACACACACACACAACACACACACACACACACAACACACACACACACATCACACACACACACACACACACACCACACGCACACACACACAGTTCCTGTAAATATGCACGCACACACTTTGACCCTCTGACAACACGAATATATTACTGTAATAAACACACACACACATACACACTCACACACACAACACACACACACACACACACACACACACACACACACAGACAACACACACACACACACACACACACACACACATACACACACCACACACATCACACACACCACACGCACACACACGCACACACACACAGTTCCTGTAAATATGCACGCACACACTTTGACCCTCTGACAACACTTCTATATTACTGTAATAAACACACACACACACACACACACACACAGTTCCTGTAAATATGCACGCACACACTTTGACCCTCTGACAACACTTCTATATTACTGTAATAAACACACACACACACACACACACACACACACACACACACACACACACACACACAGTTCTATTTCATGTGAAAATGTCTGACACAAAACACAGCAGGAAGTGATTACTCAGCAGAAGAACACTCTTACAGTAAACCGCTTTGCTCTGAACCACCGACACCAGTACCATAAACACCAGTACCATAAACACCAGTACCACCAGCACCACTACCATAAACACCAGTACCACCAGCACCAGTACAACCAACACCACCAGCACCAGTACAATAAACACCAGTACCACCAAAACCAGTACCACCAGCACCAGTACCACCAACACCAGTACCATAAACACCACGACCATAAACACCAATACCAGCAGCACCAGCGCAGTAAAGTGCTCTGTAATGTGTCTGAGCCGGAGATAAGAGCGGTATGAGGGATTAGCGCTCACCGCTCTGTAACGGCTGTTAGTGAGGAAATGAGGATCTTCCCCAGAGGACCCCTGTAGAGATGTGATCAGAAGTTTACACTCCCCTTAATAAGGAGCGTCAGGGTGGTACTGGGCTTTTACTGGGGCAGCATGACGGCGCGACATCCAAGAAATACAAGAAAAATACAGGACTGTGGAGCAGAAGCTTTCATTTCCTCTGAGTTTAAGTTGTTCAGATTGTACAGACAGGGTGAAATATATACGTACACACACTTAATAAAAGACGATTTTAGATTTTTATGATTATAGTTTAATCATATATTTTGCCGAGCCAGAGGAAGCTGAACGTCTGGTTAGTGGTGACGATCGACTGCGGCTGGTCTTTGCCCTCTATAACATAAAAAGTGTGTGTGTGTGTGTGTGTGTGTGTGTGTGTGTGCCAGCACTCACTGGATTGAGCAATAGACAGTAGAATGGGAAAGTCCATGGAGTTCAGCGCGGATCTGAGACAGAAGACGGTAGAGTTCCACGTCAGTGACGTCTGTGACCGCAGCGCCATGGGCGGGGTGTCTGTCAAACAATGTAAATGTAGACAACATTAGGAATAAAGAACAGCACTTAAATAAGTGTGTGTGTGTGTGTAGATTCCTGTACAGAGTGAACTAACACTAACACTAGAGCTGTGAACAGTGTGTGTCTGTTATTCTCATAATTGACTTTTTTGTCCTTAACGTTTTTAGAGATCATATGTCTCCCTTCGCTCGTGTTCGTCTCCTGATCTGTCGGTCTTTAGGAAATAATAAATAAACATCATTACTGTCTGAAACAGTACGTGAATGTAGGGGTGATGGTGTGACAGTGACAGGGTTTATAAGTGATGGCTCTCACTCGCCCAGACGTCTGCTGGTCTCCGTCTCTCCCACATTTCTCTCTTCACTTACGGTTCAGGTTCTGTACGTAAGCTTAAATAATGTTCAACTTTCATTTCATCCGTGTAGTTGTTTAAATGTTCGTCTTAGATTATTTTACACTAAAATCAGTAAAGCAGTCCGATTGGAAACTTAAATACTTTTCCGGTGTTCTAGTTGAAGTGTTCAGGACATTTAGCAGCTTGTTAGGAATATCAGGACAGTAGGAATCGGAATGCAGAAGTGTTATTGTTTATTTAGTATGAAATGATTCTGAGACGTCGTGTTTCGCCCAGAAGCAGCTCACCTCCTCCCTCTCCCTCACCGAGACCTCACCTAGTGTCTCCTGTCAGGTCATCAGGGTTCATTTTCAATTTTCACCTCTTCAGTCATATGAAAATGTAAACATTCACAATAATAATGAAACAGTAATATAGAGGCAGCATGTCTCTGTAGATCTTCTTCAGGGTCACATGTCCAGCTCCAGAGGAAACCTCTCACCTCCTCCTTACGAGAAGCGCGCACACACACACACACACACACACACACACACACACACACACACACACACTTTGGACTTTCCCACTGCTTTACAGTATCAGCCTGTAACCTCTCCAACCGGTTTTGTAAAAATACTTTAGTCTGAGTGTTTTCAGGGTGTGGCCTGTAACGAGACGTCTAGGTGAACAGCACTAACACACTCATTTACGTTTCTTAGTGTTTGAGACACACACTGCTGCCCTCATCTGAATTCTCCGACTCACTCTGAATCAGACTCGCGCCTTATCCTGGTCAGGGTGTGTGTGTGTGTGTGTGTGTGATTAAACAGACATATTTCAAACAATAGAAGGTTAGCATTACACGCACTTGATTAAGAATTATTTATTAAACCAGGAAAAATAAACTTTTTGTCCTTGATAATTTCAGGCTGTTTGAGAGAAAAGAACAGAACAGAACAGAACAGAACTGAACAGAACAGAACAGAACAGAACTGAACAGAACAGAACAGAACTGAACAGAACAGAACAGAACAGAACAGAACAGAACTGAACTTCTCAGGACTTAACTAATGATCTTTGGTCTCTTCTTCAGTAAATGTATTAAACTGATGTGTATTAAAATATCTCAGGCTTCCTCCACATAAAGCAGGGAGAAAAAAGTGTGATTATTCACTCCAGATGTGACGCCGGTCCATCAAACAAAACTCACAGCTGGAAGGACATTATTTTACATAATCCACCTTCTGACATGGAGGAAATTACAGGAAAAGTAGTTGAGGAACAAGAACAGTTTGTAACATGCAGAGATTCTCCGTCAAATCTCCATGTAACAGCACAGTGTCCTCAGCGTAGTCTCTGCAGCACAGTGTCCTCAGCACAGTGTCCTCAGCACGGTGTCCTCAGCGTAGTCTCTGCAGCACAGTGTCCTCAGCACAGTGTCCTCAGCACGGTGTCCTCAGCGTAGTCTCTGCAGCACGGTGTCCTCAGCACAGTGTCCTCAGCACGGTGTCCTCAGCGTAGTCTCTGCAGCACGGTGTCCTCAGCACAGTGTCCTCAGCACGGTGTCTTCAGCGTAGTCTCTGCAGCACGGTGTCCTCAGCACAGTGTCCTCAGCACGGTGTCTTCAGCGTAGTCTCTGCAGCACAGTGTCCTCAGCACAGTGTCCTCAGCACAGCGTGTCTCTGCAGCACGGTGTCCTCAGCACGGTGTCCTCAGCGTAGTCTCTGCAGCACGGTGTCCTCAGTGTCCTCAGCACGGTGTCTTCAGCGTAGTCTCTGCAGCACGGTGTCCTCAGCACGGTGTCCTCAGCGTAGTCTCTGCAGCACGGTGTCCTCAGCACAGTGTCCTCAGCACGGTGTCCTCAGCACAGTGTCCTCAGCACGGTGTCTTCAGCGTAGTCTCTGCAGCACGGTGTCCTCAGCACGGTGTCCTCAGCGTAGTCTCTGCAGCACGGTGTCCTCAGCACGGTGTCCTCAGCACAGTGTCCTCAGCACGGTGTCTTCAGCGTAGTCTCTGCAGCACGGTGTCCTCAGCACGGTGTCCTCAGCGTAGTCTCTGCAGCACGGTGTCCTCAGTGTGATGTCAGTTAACGTGAGATCACAGTAACTGCCCCACCAGTAGAAACAGGCAGGGTGATACGGGTTAGGGTATATACAGGGTGATACGGGCCTCCCTGAGTTTGTGTTGGGGCAGAAGTGGCATTAAATATGAATAAAATATGTCACAACACTGAGTCGAGGTCCAAGGAAACGACATCTACACATGAAGTTAGAACAGCAGCTTTAATCATTTTACAGCTGCACAGATCTCACACAGAGCTGTAGCGCCCTCTAGTGGACTAAACTGGTACGAGGACAAACAACACGTTGACTCAGTTACAGACACGACAGTCAGTGCACCTGTCTGCTACTCCCCCTAGTGGCCAGGACTTATAATTATTACTTTCTACAAAATGTGTTTTAGAGCATAAAACATAAACAAACAGTAGAGACATGAACATGACAGCTGAGCAGATTCCAGAGCCACTGCTTTACTGCGCCGGGATCAATACAGAGACTGAGACCAACAAAGTACTAACTCACAGAAGAACACATTATTGTTTTAATCAAACTTTACTGAGGATTTTTAGAAATTAACAAGAATCAGCCCGATACTGACTGTTGCAGCCTTGGGAAGGTAAATGGCATAAAATTTTGTTACGGATTAAATCCATCAATTCCAATTATTAAAGTCTTATTAATGCACATACTGTATAAAAGAAATATTTGTAGGCGGCACGGTGGTGTAGTAGTTAGTACTGTCATCTTGGACCTCCAGGGTCCGGTTCACCTCCCGCCTTGGGGTCTGTGCTCGGTGGGTTTCCTCCAGGTTATCTGGTTTCCTCCCACAGTCCAAAGACACACAGACTATTATCAGGCTAACTGGCTTTTCACATATTGTAGTGTGTGTGAGAGTGTGTTTATGTGTGTGTGCCCTGTGATGGATTAGCAGCCTGTTCAGTGTGTACCTCGCCTTGTGCCCTAAGTCTCCTGGGATAGGCTCCGCCCCCACGAGCCTGTACATAGGATAAAGCGGTATAGATGATGAGTGAGTGAGAAATATTTGTGTAAAACTGAAATTAGGTTTAATGTAGAAACATACCCGCTGCAACCTACCCCTAGGGGGCAGCCTCACGGCTCTGGAATTTAAAAGAGGACATGAGTGAGAGTGTCATGCCTACAGTGTCCACCAGATGGCAGCTCAGTCTCACAAACATAAGACACAACACTAAAGAAAGACTTTAGTAGAGTCGACACCTCACACACAGTGTGCACATGAAACATCAGCTTTTACTCTCAGTCTCACCTCATGTCTGAGAAGTGTGTGTGTGTGTGTGTGTGTGTGTGTAAGGGGTAAATAATACACTCAGATACACTCAAACACAGATTCTGTTTTATTATATTTAGTGCAGCATCAATAAGAGCTTACGGACTAGTAACCCAGGGTCAGGGTCAAGGTCAGGGTCAGGGTAAGGTATGAGAGAAGGTGTCAGACATCTCTGTATGAGAGACGATGTGTGTGTGTGTGTGTGTGTACGACCGTGAAGTTTCACACACACTCACACACACCCTCATCTCTGAGCTCAGCCTCCGTACTCCACTGCAGCTCCGAGACTTTTACTAACAAACGACTGAATCCCAGCCTGGACGTTCTGCAGCAGCGCGTTATCTGCTCTAACCAAGAGCATCAGCTGAGACGCGTCCGTCCAGTCCAACGAGCCCAGAATCGCTCTGATGTCGGAGTAAAGCTGCTGTTTCTCCTGGGAAGGAAGCTCCATGAGGATCTGAGGAACCGGTTTAAACTGCCCGCTGGTCATCCACCAGCCCAGGAGTCCTCCCACCGCCCCGCCTCGAAACAGAGAGGAGACACAGGTTCATAATGTTCATACAATGTTCATAAAAGTTTATACACCCTAGGGTTAGTGTGTTACACTGCTGTAGCGCTCTGTTTAAAAAGACGAGTGTAACCAGGGATAAATATATAAAAGTTCATTTTAGATCAACGTGTTTTATTGTCCAGCTCGCTGATCATCTGACTACAGACACGTAGACGGACATCCTGATGTCGTCGCAGGCGTTACAGGGGAATTTAATCTGGGAAAATGTCAATAAATGCAAAGGACAATGCAAATCCTGTAGGACATGTCCGTACTGTGTGTGTGTGTGTGTGGAGGAGATCCTGGTTGATATCGTTACTATTTTCTTCATATAAACTATTTGTGCTTTGAAGACACCGGTGTCTACACCACTAGGGGGCGTAACAGTTCACTAAACCTCATCAACTACATAAAATATATAGAATTTATTATAATAAAAGTTATTTATAGTCGTTATTATATTTACTATTCAATGTACCAAAAACGTCACGTATGAGGAGTATCCCCTAGAGGGCGCCTTACACCCAGAGACTTTATTTTCGTATGGGACTTCATTTCCCAGAGTGCACCTCGGTCATGTGCTGAGTGCTACAGGGGTGTGTGTGAGGCCTTTATAAACACATCACACGACTGTTTAAAAATCAATAAAAATACTGTGGAAAGTCTAAAATTAAACATTTTTATTTCAAATTGAAACCTGTTTAAAATTGGGTATTAAAAGGTGAAAACTGAGAATTTGACTGCAGTTCAAGTTTTTCTTACCGACAGCGAGTCCGGCGGGTCCGAGGAGTAACCCTCCCACAGCCGCGCTCCCGCCCGCCACCGCGCCTCCTTTCACAGAGCCCTTCACGGCGGCCTTCATCTTCACGGCCCCGGAGACCTCGCAGCACATCTGTACAACATCACTGACCTTCTGCTCCATCCTGTGTGTGTGTGTGTGTGTGTGTGAGAGAGAGAGAGACAGTGCGCATCTTCATCATTAATCTTAATTACACACTCATGAACTTTACACTGACGTCTCATCACCTGCACTGTGTCACACCTGAGTGTGTTCCACACACACACACACACACACACACACACACACACACACACACAGATTCCACACAGCAGGTTTTCAATAATATTATCAATAAAAAAAAATCAATAATATTAAATAAGACAACCGTTTATAAAAAGTCTATCATATAAAGTATATTATAATGTGTATAGATTATTATTTTCTGTTTTGAATGAAATAACAATCAAAAGTTGGAAACTGGACAGACTGGAGCAGAGACGTACGGCCTTCTCTAAAACACTCGCACCGCTCAGACGTTTTACTGAGTCTCATCAGTACCGTGTTTAAAGTCTTCTGTAAACATCCATCACTCATCAGAAACATCATCACGAGTCCCGGTTTGACTCGAACTCCCCCCATACACTGTTGTTGTGTTTGTTTCCTTACTAGGTGTTTCCAGGGAGGTTTATTTATGAACGGCTCTCCTTAACTACAAACCTTTAAAATTTGAGGGAGAAAAAATGCTGAACCTGTACGCAGAATTTATCTTTAAATAATACACACAAACCAGCTCAGAGTAGTGCATAGAGACTGCAATAATACCACACACACATTATACACAAAGCTTCAGCATCACAGAAAACTAAAAACAATTATTATTATTATTATTATTATTATTATTATTATTATTATAATACCTGATGGGAGAGATGTGGAATTGTCACACTTTCAGCTGGTGTGGTTTCAGTCCGTCTGTGTGTGTGTGTGTGTGTGAGATAGCCATCCTCTCAGTGTTTTTATAAATGTACAGCCAGCTTGTTTTTCCAGTTAAAGCAGGAACCGTGTAGAACTGGATTGTTGGGCGAGAGACACAGAGAGAGACACAGAGACAGAGAGAGACAGAGAGAGAGAGAGAGAGAGAGAGAGAGACAGAGAGAGAAGAATAGTGAAATTGAAAGTGAAACTGAACGTAATGTATGTAAATAATAATCAGAGTGTAAAGGAAATGGGACACACCTGCTATACTTTAGCCAGAGACTCATGGAGCTGAACTGAAGAACCTCACATAGGAACTGATTCACATCTCCTCAGCCGTCGTCATGTGGAAGTGCAGCAGGTGAAACTCCTGACGGTCAACAGCACGAGAGAACATCATGGCTTCATCTCTGGAAGAATGTTCTACACCCTAATACCTGTCACATTACAGAACCTGCTCACACTCCACCCTCAGCACAACACACACACACACACACACACACACACACACACACACACACACACACACACACAGTCTCTCATGAACAGTTTCGCTTTGACACAATGTGCTGGATTAGCAGGTATCCAGTGACTCAGGATTATTATTTCTTCATAAAGAAAAAGACGGGAAACACCATGACCCTGAGGAACTGATACCCTCTGCCTTGGATGCACTCAGCCTTCGAACGCCTGCAGAAAGCCCTGGTTTTCACCAAATTCACCAAAATGTTCACCAAAGATCTCCACAGTGCCCATAATTTGATCAGCATAAAGACAGGGACTGAGTGGAAAACAGCGCCATCACGTTCTCAGGTCATTACGGATTCCTGGTCACGCCCTTCAGACTGACCGACACACCCGCTGTCTTCCAGTGGTTCATCACTGAGGTCCTCCAGTAGACGCTTTAATGTTTCACTTTCTCATCTTCAAAGGCTCTCATGGTCAGAGTCTTGGATCTTCTCCTGCAGCACAACTTGCTTGCCAAGCTGGACAAATCAGAATTTCACGTAACAATCGCCCCGTTCTTGGGCTTTGTGGTGTCCAGACGGCACCTCCGCATGGACGCAGGCAAGATAAAGGTGGTGGCCCCAGATCTGGCATGGACTCAGATGTCTGGGCCTCTGTGTGTACAGCATGTTCGACAGTCCCTTCTGGAAGGTCTTTTGCAGCTTTTTTTGGAAGCTTCTTGAAGACCTAACCAGTCTGTCCTCAGGCAAATCTACCAGTCTACCAGGACCTTGAGCACTTCCTCAGGTGCCGGCATCCACCAGTCCCTCGTCCTGAGACGATCATCTGAACATCCTAATGGTCTAATCTCAAAAACATTAATGTGAGTAACATACCAGCTGCCGCACCACACACAGCATAACACACACAGCGCGTGCAGGCCACCACGCAGTATTTGGTGGATTGGGAGGGGTACAGTCCAGAGGAACGCTCATGGGTTCCACCCCTGGAACATACTGGACCGGAACTCATCAGAGAGTTCTGAAATAACCGAGCAGCTGCAATGGGAACGCCGCAGATCCCGTGACAGACAAACCTGCGAGGAACTACAGGTTCTTGGACAGGCAGATCGGTGGCCACCTCACACACACACACACACACACACACACTCTGGAGAAACGCCTGACACCTGGGCACATGTCCATATAGACCCTGAAGACACTGCACTTGGGGTACAGACATTAGGCAGCACCAGGTACGAGATCGAGTCCCTCCGGTATACGGGAGAACCGCAAGACTAAAGACATGAATGAAGAGGAAAAAGAAAAGGAAACTTTGTCCTGAAGAGATGAGGGAGTTTAGTGTTTATTCTGCATCTGAAAGTAAAAGAGGAGAAAAGACAATCTTATCTCGAAGAGACAAGGGTTCTTTGTGTTGAAGTATTTTTTTTTATTTTATGTTTAACAAAACCACAAACTCCCCGAACGGGTGCAGAGGACAGGAGTAGACGGAGGCAGATGATTCGCTGTGGCGACACCTGAGAGAGAGCAGCCGAAAGACAAAGAAGAAACACTCGAGTGTTTACTTGTGTAGCGACAGAGCCAAAGAGCCGAAGAGCCGAAGAGCCAAAGAGGCGAAGAGCGGAAGAGCGGAAGAGCGGAAGAGCCGAAGAGGCGAAGAGCCGAAGAGGCGAAGAGCCGAAGAGCGGAAGAGCGGAAGAGCGGAAGAGCGGAAGAGCCGAAGAGGCGAAGAGGCGAAGAGCCGAAGAGCCGAAGAGGCGAAGAGCCGAAGAGCGGAAGAGCCGAAGAGCCGAAGAGCCGAAGAGCCGAAGAGGCGAAGAGCCGAAGAGGCGAAGAGCCGAAGAGCCGAAGAGGCGAAGAGCCGAAGAGGCGAAGAGCCGAAGAGCCGAAGAGCCG
>QNUK01000833.1:170000-220405 GCA_013621035.1 Clarias magur | reverse complement strand
CTTGCAGGCATTCAGGAAATCTGAGAAACCTCTGAATGCCTCAGCATCTTTGGATTGAATTTTGGGCCAGCTCACAAGTTTTTCTCTGAATGCTCTCTGTATGATGAAAGGCTGTCCGTAACGATCTTGAAGCCTCTTCCAAGCATCTTGGTAGGCTTCTTCATCGGTTCTGTAAAAGAAGCCTTCTACAGCTTTCTTGGCTGGACCTGTAACATACTTCTTCAAAAAATACAAGTTATCTGATGAAGAGACATGTCGTTTGTCTATGAGTGACTGGAACGCTGCCTTCCATTCAATGAAATGAATTGGATCACCATTAAAGACTGTGGGCTCTGGCATAGGGAGTCTATTTAATGTTATACTGTCTTGAACGGCCTTTGCAAGGTAAGATATATCAGAATTCTGAGGTGGCGATACTGGTTTGTCATCAAGTGTTGGCTCAACTGAAGAGATTATTTGAGCTTGTTTTGCTTGGTGGCTCAGACCTTTGATGTTATCTCCAGACTTAATGCTTGCTTCTCGATCATAAATTTCCAACCTCGCCTTTGCTGCTCTTATCGCCTTTTCTGCCTTAAATCTTTCCAATTCGTCTCTTTGAGAATCAAGATCTCTCCTTTGTTTCTCTTCTAAAAGCTGTAATTTTTCCTTTAGCTCCTTCTACCTTTGAAGTGCTTCATATTCAACTTCCTTTGCTGCTAGCTCCGCAGCGGCTTCTGCACGTTTGAACAGCACCAACGATTTCACAGAAGTCTGACTTACAGGTAAACTGGATGCAGAACTGGAGCTAGATTTAGAGGCAGTTGATCCATAGACTGAGCGGGCATAGTCTCGATCAAGCAGTACACGAAGATGCTGGTGAACTCTTGCACTGTCAAATTCCCCATGAACGCCTGAAATCCTATCCAGTGCAATCTTTACAATATCCTTTGTTACGGCTTCACATGCGTCAATGCGTCGTCTGGTCTCATTGCTTGGAGTTTTCTGCACTCGAACTTTGTCATACATAGTCATCACATTATTCTTTTGCTTCTCTAAAGTGTCAATAAGCATTGCCAGTTCACTCTCTGAAATGTCTGATTTCAGCTGCTCTCTTGCCTTGCGAGCCTCTGCTTTCCACTGATCATAAAGATGTATAAGCCTTTTCCCTGCCTTTTGGGCTTCCTCACCTTGATAGACAAGCATTTTCTCTGTTGGGGTCCGCCTACGAACTGAGCGTTGTAGCTCCTCTCCTTCTGTTGCATCTTGAGGGGCTTCCATATGCTCTACATTGACATCCATGACTTAAATGAGTGAAGGAAAGCTCTTACTGTAGTAACCCGGTTGAATTTGAAAGAATTCACTCTTTTACTGATGCTTGTTTGGCTCCTTTTATTTATTTCCTTTCGTTGTCACACACTGCACCGCACCGCACCGTAAGAGCTAAAACAAACCGTGAAAATATATACAATCAATTTTCTTTAAAGTAGAGTAATATGAAATGGTGACTATTTACAAATATATACAGAAAATGAGACATTAACCAAAATTAAAGCTAATAAACAGCATGAATTAACTTAAATTCAAGAAACCTGGATATAAACTGGGATAAAGAAATATATCCCATGCACATAACAGACATAGTAAAAAATATTCTTTGCCGTATCAAAATGTCCATATTAAACTGACCTTGTGCCTCTTTCAACCAGGTACTGAAATAAGATGTCCAAATAGAAAAATACAACAAAAATAAAATAACAAATAACAACTGTTCGTTGTTTAAATACTTTAGAGTGCCTTAAACTTTAAATCTTTAGCTTTTGTCTGTGACCGCGTGTTGCGTTGTTTACATCCATGTGCGATCTCCGTCTCTGCTGCGCTTCCACCTAGGTGCGCTCTTCCTGCCGATCCGGCTAGATGCCTTTCATAATAAAGGTCTGTATAGGCACAATAACTAAAAACAGGCAAATAACGGTTTCCTAAGTAAAATAAACACTCAACTAATTTAAACTAAATATAAATTATGCAAATAATATAAACAAATATATAAAAAATCTCCAAACAAATAAATAACTGAGGGTTATTTACACTACCTATCTAGAGTTCATTTGAGTTCATGCTGCATGTTCTTGCTACTGTGACATCACACTGTCCTTAGCTCACCTCTGTCTCCTTACCTTACCTCTATGTTCTTTTACTAAGGTTAATAGTCTCTATCATATTGTTGCATGCACAAGTATATTTAATTAAAATATGCTCACATCAGTGAGAATGACTTACTTGCTTTAGATGATGAGATTACAGCTTCTCTCAAATGCGACACTGAGGTGACTAAATCTTAAAAGTCAGATGGAGATCCTGAGCCATGTCCCTACAGTAAGTTTATATCCATGGAAATCAGCAGTAAGAGGAACCAAACAGGAACAGTTTGTCTGACAAACAATTCTCCTCCTCATGAGATATAACCACTGCTTATCAAATAATCTAGACTAATTTGGTATAAATACATGTTCTGGGGACTAAGCAAAGTGATCGTGCTTTTTGGCTGTAAAATACTTTGCAAAAAGTTACATTATTTTACAAAAAGGTGGACAGCATCTAGATGAGAATACAGCTTCTCTTCCATCTACTGCTGTTCATTTTTATGAATAATAACCCAGAACTGCTCACTGGACATGTCTTTTAATATGTTTAAGTAATATCAACTCACATTTACATAAAGTATAGCATATTACAAAAAAGAAAATCTGCATAAATCACATAAAATCTTTGATGAACTGACGATTGATAGCCTGACATGCGCATCAAGTGAACAATCATCATCCTCATCTCCATTGTGAGGCCAGGTGATGTGCTGGAAAACAACCTGTACTGAAAGCAAAAACAAAAAGATCAGGGACTAAATCAAGTTGTCCTGAGGCATTATATTCACACATGTTCAACATAATTACACCTAGCTTTATAATAATATATATGCTGCTTTCATAACAACCTCAAACGTTTAAATAATGACTATACAGAAAAACTTATTTTATGCTACTAAAGTGCCATACAACTATCAGTATTTAGTTTGAAGTCATTTTCAAGTCAAGTCAAGTCAAGTCAAGTAGGCTTTTATTGTCATTCCAACCATATACAGTTAGTACACAGTGAAACGAAACAACGTTCCCCCAGGACCAGGGTGCTACATACATGTAACAACATAAATGTACAACATAAATTTTACATTTTTAAGTTACTCTAAAAGAAGAACTATCAATATCTATACAAAAATACAAAAATAGACAAAGTGCACGTGCAAATGTGCAAACAAAGTGGTACATGACAGACACAACAATGTAAGACATAACAGTACTTTTTGATGAAGGATGAATTGAGGTAGTGGGAAGAGCAGCAGTAAACAGTTTACAATTTTGACAGAAGTATTGTGTGCAAATAGCAATAAATAGCAATTTAAATATTGTGCAAAAAATTGCAAGGAGCAGCACAGGTATGTAGGTATGAGCAGATTGGGATGGGTGTGCATCAGTGTGATTGTGCATGTGTGTTTATCAGTTCAGTCCAGATGTTATTTAGTTCGTCTGAGTGATTTGTGTGTGTGCGTGTGTGTGTGTGTGTGTGTGTGTGTGTGTGTGTGTCAGGTATCAGTCCAGTCCCTTTGTGTTTAGGAGACGGATGGATTGCGGATAAAAACTGTTTCTCAGTCTGGATGTGAGTGCCTGAATGCTTCGGTACCTTTTTCCAGATGGCAGGAGGGTGAAGAGTGTGTGTGAGGGGTGTGTCCGGTCAGCCACAATGCTGGTGGCTTTGCGGATGCAGCGTGTGGTGTAAAGGTCTTCGATAGAAGGGAGAGAGACCCCAATGATCTTCTCAGCTGTCCTCACTATCCGCTGTAGGGTCTTGCGGTCTGACACGGTACAATTCCCAAACCAGACAGTGATGCAGCTGCTCAGGATGCTCTCGATGGTTCCTCTATAGAAGGTGGTGAGGATCGGTGATGGAAGCTGGACCTTTCTCAGCCTTCTCAGGAAGAAAAGACGTTGTTGGGCTTTCTTATGCAGAGAGCTGGTGTTGAGGGACCAGGAGAGGTTCTCCTCCAGGTGGACGCCCAGGAATTTTGTGCTCTTGGCGATCTCCACAGAAGAGCCGTCGATGCTGAGCGGAGAGTGTTCGCTCCGAGTCCTCCTAAAGTCAACAACCATCTCTTTTGTCTTTTCGACGTTCAGAGCCAGGTTGTTGTCTTTACACCAGTCCGTTAGCCTCAGCACTTCCTCTCTGTACGCCGACTCGTCGTTCTTGCTGATGAGACCCACCACGGTCGTGTCATCAGCGAACTTGATGATATGATTGGAGCTGTGTGTCGCTACACAATTATGAGTCAGCAGTGTGAACAGCAGGGGGCTGAGCACGCAGCCCTGGGGGGCCCCAGTACTCAGTGTGGTGGTGCTGGAGGTGTAGCTCCCGATCCGCACTGCTTGAGGTCTTTCGGTCAGAAAGTCCAGAATCCAGTTGCAGAGGGAGGTGTTCAGGCCAAACAAGCTCAGCTTCCCGATCAGGTGTTGGGGGATGATTGTATTGAATGCTGAACTGAAGTCTATGTACAGCATTCTGGCGTAAGTGTCTTTCTTTTCAAGATGTGACAGTGCCAGGTGGAGTGTGGTGGAGATGGCATCGTCCGTTGAACGGTTTGGGCGATATGCGAACTGCAGGGGGTCCATTGAGGGGGGCAGCAGGGCTTTGATGTGTCTCATGACAAGCCTTTCGAAGCACTTCATGATGATGGGTGTTAGTGCAACAGGGCGGCAGTCATTGAGACAGGACACAGAAGACTTCTTCGGCACGGGGACGATGGTGGTAGACTTAAAACATGTGGGAACGACGGCGCTGCTCAGAGAGATGTTGAATATGTCGGTGAGAACGCCTGCCAGCTGTTCTGCGCATTCTCTGAGCACTCTGCCTGTGATGTTGTCTGGTCCAGCAGCTTTACGTGGGTTGACTCTGCGTAGAGTTTTCCTCACATCAGCCGTGGTGAGACACAGCACCTGGTCATTCGGCGGAGGGATAGTCTTCCTCGGCGTCACGTCGTTCTGCATGTCGAACCGTGCGTAGAAGTTATTCAGCGCATCTGGAAGGGAGCCGTTACTGTCACAGGCAGGTGATGAAGTCCTGTAGTGAGTGATGGCTTGTATACCCTGCCACATGCGCCGTGTGTCACCGCTGTCCCTGAAGTGATTGTGGATTCTCTGGGCGTGTGCGCGCTTCGCCTCTCTGATGGCCCGGGACAGTTTGGCCCTTGCTGTTCTTAGGGCCGCCTTGTCCCCCGCTTTGAAGGCAGAGTCTCTGGTTTTCAGTAGTGCACGCACCTCCGCGGTAATCCACGGTTTCTGGTTGGGTCGTGAGATGATGTTCTTGGAGACAGTGACGTCATCGGTGCACTTGTTGATGTAGCTGGTCACTGATGACGTGTACTCCTCCAAGTCGGTGTAGTCGCCGTAAGTTGCAGCCTCCCTAAACATGTTCCAGTCAGTGTTCTCGAAACAGTCCTGAAGAGCAGAGATGGCACCTGCTGGCCAGGTTTTCACCTGCTTCAGAACCGGTTTTGAACGCCTGACGAGTGGTCTGTATGCTGGAATTAGCATAACAGAGATGTAGTCTGAGTAGCCGAGGTGGGGGCGGGGCTCTGCTCGATATGCGCCGAGGATGTTTGTGTAAACAAGATCCAGCATGTTTTCCCCTCTCATTGCAAAGTCCACATACTGATGGAATTTAGGAAGCACTGACTTGAGATTTGCATGGTTGAAATCTCCAGCAACAATAAACAGTCCATCGGGGTGTGTGTTCTGCAGATTACTGATCTTAGCATACAGTTCCCATAGCGCTTCCTTAGCATTAGCGCTAGGTGGAATGTACCCTCCGATAATGAAAACAGTGGTGAATTCCCGTGGTAAATAAAAAGGTCTACATCTAACAGTCACAATCTCCACCAGCGATGAGCAAAAACTAGAAACTAGCACAGAGTTCTTACCCCATTTCGTGTTGATGTAGACACACAAACCGCCGCCGCGAGTCTTACCGCACAGAGCTGCGTTTCTGTCGGCGCGAAACGAGGCTAGTCCGTCTAGCTGAATGCCGGTGTCTGGAACTCTGTCGCTGAGCCATGTCTCCGTGAAAACAAACACACAGCAGTCCCTAACCTCACGCTGTGTAGCCTGTTGCAGTCGGATGTAGTCCAGTTTATTTTCCAGGGAGCAGACGTTAGATAAGATGATGGACGGAAAAGCCGGCCGGCTAGGATTTGTTTTTAGCCTAGCACAGACTCCCGCCCGCTTGCCGCGCTTCCGCTTCCTCGCGCACCGCTTGCGATGTCCCCTCCTCCGGCCACGGGCATCAGGCAATGCCGAGGACTGGAGGCCTGGTTCCCGAAGCAAGCCGAGGTCGCGTAGCTTCTCCCGCAGCTCATCTTGAATGAAATATGCCGGTTTATTGAGTTGCAAAAGTTTCTGGCGGTGGTATGTATGAGCACCGTTTGTGCCGGTGTCCATAAACTTTGCAAAATAAAAACGCTACGACACGACATAAACAATGTAGCACCATTTTGGCTCCGGAGTGGCCGCTGCGTGCTACTGCCGCGCCGCCATCTTGGATTCCTCATTTTCTTCTAAACCTGAAGGTTTTGTACAGAGGTGGACACCCTGGCTTCAAAAAGTATAAGTCCTGCCTCTTATCTGCTCCATAAATTAACTAAAGCAGCTGATTTTAATTAACACAATTCTTCAGCTGGAAGGTAAATCCGACCATGCCGCCATCTTCCTTATGCCAAAATACAAACAAAAGGCTCAAACAGGAAGTTCCGGTTCAGAGTGAGGTCGCGCACTGGACGGACCAATCGGTGGCCGCGCTTCAGGACGCACTCGATGACGCAGACTGGGACTTGTTCTGGAACAGCTCCGATGATGTCAGCATGTTTACGGAAGCGGTTGTGGGATTCATCGGGAAACTAGCGGATGATACCATACAGAAAACGACCATCAGAACATTTCCCAATCAGAAGCCGTGGGTGGATAAAACCATCCGCGACGCTCTGAGATCTCGCGCCGCTGGCTACAATGCGGGACTTGCGTCGGGGGACATGGACCAGTACAAGGCTGCGGCATATAACGTCCGGAAGGCGGTGAAAGAGGCGAAAGCAGCGCTATGGGAGGAAACTAGAGTCACAACTCCAACAGAGTGACTCTAGGAGCCTGTGGCAGGGACTAAGAACGATAACGGACTATAAAGCACCAACATCCGGTATGACGAACGCAGACATGACTCTGGCAGACGAGCTGAACACCTTTTATGCTCGCTTTGAGGCTGCAGCTAAAGACACTAGCAATGCTAATGCTAGCGGTGATAACGGCTGCAGACAGGAAGTCATTGCCAGTACCGGAAACGCGTTCATCATCTCCGAGCATGACGTGAGGAGAGCCTTCAGGAGAGTGAACACCAGGAAAGCAGCAGGACCAGACGGCATCTCAGGTCGAGTCCTCAGAGCCTCCACAGACCAGCTAGCACCTGTGTTCACAGAGATATTCAACCTCTCCTTATCTCAGTCGGTGATCCCTACATGCTTCAAAGAGTCTGTATTTGCTGACACAAAGTTTTGTTTCGTTTCCACTAGATGGCGCTTGTGTACTTGAACACGTGTTTATTTCAATTAATGTTGATTGATTTTAATTAGTATAATTTTATATTTCGATTATTTTATAATATTACTTGTGGGTTTTATATTCAGTTATTGTTTGTATGATTAAGATACAAGAACTTTGGTTATGTTTTACTTCTTTTCCCATATTGCATTTTGCATGCCACTTCCTGTTTTTCATCGGCACGAGGAGACGAGCGATGCTGTTGTGTGCAGGTGTATAGAATTTTCTCTTGATGAATGTAAGCCATCCAGCCAAGAAAGTTTAAGATAAACCCCCTCTCTTAGTGCACAAGCAGGCAAAAGTGGTATGTAAAGATATTTTTGTTAATTTCTGAGTTTAATGTTGTGTGCATGTTTTCTGTGTAATTTAATGTGATGTCTGTTATATATTTGTCCTGTTTATTTAGTTCTACGGTGTCAATGAACATATTAAACATCTGTGAAAAGAACCTCAGCTTTCGCGTTGTGACTAAGGGCGGCATAGTAGAACGTCGGTGAAGGCCAAGAGCATCAGATGTTGAACGCTGCACCCGAAAGTCGGCCAGCAGGAGGCAACGTATGTTGGATGAGGGTACCGCTATTGACTGTCTGAAGCAGCAGTAGACAAGAAAAGGCTGAACAAGAAAGCACATTTAAGTCAATGTCTTGGAAGCAGCACAAGGTTTGTGAACTGTTGCTGAAGTTTCAGTTGTGCTGGTATTCCAGTCATCTTCATTTTAAGGAAAGTGGACAGTTTCTATGATCGTTTGGCTTAAGAAATTATAAGGACTGCACAGACAAATGCGTCATGTCTATTGTTGAGTTGAAGTTTGTGTTTTTATGAAGCTTGTGTTTTTGTATGCTTTATTACTTTAAGTATTCACAGTTTTTCAAGTTGTATTACACTTCTCTATTTCACAGTTTGTTTACAATTCTCAAGGTTGAGTTACATGAGGCTAGCTGAGATAGTTGCTTAAACTAGAGCCCTATAATTTTAGATTTCAGATTATTGCATACACAGAATTGATATGTCAGATTTAAGTGAAAATATAGTGATGTCCACGGAAGAAATCTGTGCAGATCCTACAGCACAAGAAGTTGATGGTGCAGAGCAGGCTCTTTCACCACATCAGGCTGACATAGTTGAGCATGTTGAAGTGACTGTACATGAACAACAACCTCAGGTTGGTGCAGACAAAACACATTCCCCAGATGTTAGAAGAGGCCAGCGTGTACGCAGGCTAACAGAAAAGGGTAAAACACTCCAAGAGGCTAGGCTGAACAATCTAAAAAAGAGCTTTGAGCAGAAGTATAGAAGATGGAAGTACCACATCAATGGTTTGAAAAGAGCCATAAAGAACAATGATGATGCAGATTTAATTCTCGATGTTATGAGCACCGTTAATGATATTCAGTCTGAGATTGACAATATTTATGGTGACATAAGAAGCATCACAAGCCCTGAGTCGGAAATTAGGAGAAAAAATGATACTTGCCTTGCCATTACCAACACTGCAAATGAAAAGGCTCAACGCTTTATCAGGGGAGATACTGAAAATATACCCTGGCCTGAATCAGATTCAGTGTTTGAAGACACTGTGTCCAGCATCATTTCAGCAACCTCCTGTAAGTCAAGGTCTGTTTCTAAGATGTCCAGTCAGTCTTCCTATGATTCCTGGCAGAAAAGACAAGAAGTAGAAGCTGAAGTTGCAGCTACGCAAGAAGTGATCAAAATAATGAAAACACAACATCAATATGAAGAGGAAATCAGGAAACTTGAGGCGGAAGAGGAAAGGTTAACGGCTGAGAGAAAAGCTCAAGAAAGAGAAATGGAAGCAGAGAAGGCAAGAAGAGCTGCTCAGTTCATTTCAGAAAGTACTACCAGGAAAATAAGGTTAGAAGAAAAGAGAAAGGAAGTGGAACGTTTGGAAGAACTAAAAAGACTTAATGCAGCACGAGCAAAGCTACAAGTCTATGCTGAAAGTATCGAAGATGATAAAGGTCAATCACGTTTTGCTCCTTCTCTTCCACAAAGACAAGAGTATGTGTCTCCAAGTATTCCTATACCCTCTCAACCATTCATGCTAACTCAAGTCACTACTTTAAACCAATCTTCTCATTCTCCTGAAAAGATTCAAGCTCAAGTCACTCAAGCTCATACAGCTCCATCAAGTGCATTAGTTGCTTCTAATGAAGTTTCCAATGACCTTGTAAAGGCACTTGCTGAAGCAATTACAGCCAATAGGATTCCAATACCAGAACCTGCTGTTTTCACTGGAGATCCTTTGAAATATAATGACTGGAAATTGTCCTTCCAGACATTAATTGACTGTAAGAACTTGCCAGCTCAAGAAAAGCTCTTCTTTCTACGCAGGTATGTGAGTGGTCCAGCCAAAAGGGCCTTTGAAGGACATTTCCTGGTTGGGACAGAAGCAGCTTACTTTGCTGCCTGGAAAACCCTCGAAGACAGGTTTGGCAATCCGTTTGTAGTCGGCAAGTCGTTCCGTGACAAAATACAGTCGTGGCACAAGATTGCTACCAAGGATAGCAAAGATCTCCAGGAATTTGTAGACTTCCTGAGTAGTGTTGAATCTGCCATGCCTTATGTACAAGGTTTGCAAGCTCTGAATGACTGTGTTGAAAATCAAAGGATATCAGCAAAATTGCCAGAGTGGTTAAGTTCACGTTGGAATAGAGCAGTTACTAAGTTCCAAGATCAATACAAGGCGTTTCCTGACTTCAAATATTTTGTTGAATTTCTCACTAAGGAAGCTAGAATCGCATGTAATCCTATCACCTCCCTGCAAGCAATTAAACCGACTGAACAAGAGAGATTCAAACAAACTGATCAGGATCACTCCAAGTTTCAAAGGAATCGTAACTCAAGTGCTAAGACCTTTACCACTAGTTCCAGTGAAAGGACTAGCATTGTGTGTGTCTTTTGCAAGAGACCTGGTCACACTCTTCATAAGTGCCGAAAGATTATGGAAAGACCAATTGAAGAAAGATTGAAGTTTGTACAGTCTGAGAAATTGTGTTTTGGCTGTCTCAGAGTTGGTCATACTTCAAAAGGCTGCACTGCTAAGAGAGTGTGTGAAAAATGTGAAAGTTATCATCCAACATGTCTTCATCAGGATCGGATAAATAAGGTCTCAGGACAAAGAGCAAGGATCAATCAAGATCAGTCAAGAGTTACTCAAGACTCTGAATCACAGAAGGTACAAGAATCTAAGCCTGTGACTTCAAACAGAGTGATTCGAGAAAAGAGCGACACTTGTACTTCATCTATCATTCCGGTTTATGTTTCAACTGCAGCAGAACCAGCGAAGGAGGTTTTAGTGTACGCCCTACTTGATACCCAAAGTGACACCACTTTCATTCTGAAGGACACAGCTGAGGAACTTGATATTGAAAAAGAACAGGTTAAACTCAAGATTTCTACAATAACTTCCAAAACAAAGGTTGTGTCCAGTTACAAACTGAATGGGCTACAAGTAAGAGGCATTAATTCCGAAATTAAAATCCAACTCCCAACAACATACACCAGAGACTATATACCTGTAAATAGATCTCACATTCCCACCTGTGAAACTGCAAAGAGCTGGTCTCATTTAGAGCATTTAGCAGATGAAATGGCTCCTATGCTTGATTGTAAAATAGGTTTGTTAATTGGGTATAACTGTCCGCAAGCCCTACTTCCCAGAGACGTTCTCAGAGGTAATGAAGATCAGCCATTTGCACAAAGATCTGTGTTGGGCTGGAGTATCATTGGATGCAACCATTACCATGATGACTATGAAGATGAAATCGGTGTGAGTCATAGAATCATTATGAAACAAGTTCTACCAGCTGGTGAACCTTCTCTCAAGCTCAAATCCGAAGTCTGCTTTGTTCACAGAAATAAGGTTAAGGAGATGATCACTCCAGCACATATATTAAAGGTTTTTGAGTCAGACTTTGTTGAAAAGAATGAGGAAAGTTCTACATCACAAGAAGATCTACAGTTTCTGGCTAAGTTAAATGAAGGTATTAAGCAACTGCCAGATGGGCACTATGAGATGCCACTGCCTTTTAAGAATGAGAGACCAAACTTACCGAACAATAGAGTGTGTGCTGAGCATCGACTCAAATGCTTAAAGAACCGCTTGAGGAAAAATGAACAATACTGCAAGGATTACGTAACTTTCATGAAGGATATGATAGCAAGAGGTGATGCAGAAAAGGTCCCGGAGATGGAATTAAGTAATCAACCTGCATGGTACATTCCTCACCATGGGGTGTATAACCCGCAAAAGTCGGGAAAGATTTGCATTGTTTTTGATTGCTCTGTAAGGTTCCAGAATACTTCTCTGAATGAGAATCTTCTGACTGGGCCTGACCTTACAAATACCCTTGTTGGAGTCTTATGCCGCTTCCGAAAGGGGCAAGTAGCCATCATGTGTGATGTAGAGCATATGTTCCATCAGTTTCATGTTGCCCCAAAGGATCGTGACTACCTTAGGTTCTTGTGGTGGGAAGAAGGCAACATGGAAGTTCCTCCCTCAGTTTTTCGCATGAAGGTCCATTTGTTTGGAGCTGCCTCCTCACCTGGATGTGCAAATTTTGGGCTAAAATACCTTGCCTCACAAGGTGAAAGCAAGTTTAGTCAAGCCACAGTGAAGTTTATACGGCGTAATTTTTACGTTGATGATGGCTTAGCAAGTGTAGACACAGAAGAAGAAGGAATCCAGCTAGTAGAAGAAGCCAGAGCTCTTTGCAATACCGGGAAGCTTCACTTGCACAAATTTGTTGCCAACAGCAAGAAGGTGATCGCCACAATCCCAAAGGAGGAATGTACTGAAGGTGCAACTGACTTTGACTTGGCCTTAGGAGAATCTAAGGTAGAGAGAGCGCTCGGAGTTCATTGGTGTGTATCTTTAGATGAGTTCCATTTTAGAGTACTAGTAAAGGAAAATCCTTTCACTAGAAGAGGAGTGTTGTCTACAATTGCTTCTATTTTTGATCCTCTTGGGTTTGTCGCTCCCTTCATTTTGGTTGGGAAAAGGATCTTACAAAGGATGTGCAACGACAAGACAGGCTGGGACGAACCACTTCCTGATGATCTCAGGCCGCATTGGGAAGCGTGGCTACAGGACCTCCATAACCTGTCGTTGGTAAAAATACCACGTTGTTATGTGCCATCAATGTTTAAAGATATCCAGCAATATGAGCTGCACCATTTTGCTGATGCCAGTGTGTCAGGCTATGGAGCATGTTCATACCTCAGAACAGTGACCAAGTCAGGAAAGGTACACTGCACTCTCATTATGGGTAAAGCAAGAGTTGCCCCAATAAACGTAACCACAATTCCAAGATTGGAGCTCTCGGCTGCAGTTGTAGCCACAAGAATTGGTGATCTGCTCAAAAGAGAACTAGAATTGCATGGTGCCTGTGAATACTACTGGACTGATTCCAAGGTTGTCCTTGGTTACATCAACAATGATGCAAGACGGTTCCACGTATTTGTAGCCAACCGAATTCAGCAGATCAGGACATGCACTGAGCCTAGTCAGTGGAGATATGTTGCTTCAGATCAGAACCCAGCTGACCATGCCTCACAGGGTCTCTCTGTAAAGGATCTGATGAAATCCAACTGGCTTACTGGTCCAAGTTTCTTATGGCAAAAGGAACTCCCCAAGGAAGACATCACGGTGGGAGAGGTTGATGAAGGAGACCCAGAACTTAAAAGGGTACAGGTTCTTACAACTAGAGGAAGAGGAAGAGCAGAGGAAGGGATCTCTCAAAGATCTCTTTTAGATCGCCTAAAAGGATTTTCTGATTGGAAAAGGGCAGTGAAAGCCATAGCTAGACTCAAACGTTGTGCAAGGAGTGTGTAAGGTTTGATAGAAAGATCCACTGATGCCACAACACTTGAAGAAAGAAAGGATGCTGAGCAGTTCATAATTCATGCAGTACAACAGGAAGTGTTCAGTGATGAAATTAAAGGTCTGAGACAAGGAAAGGAAGTTCATTCAAATCAGTTCAGTAAGCTGTACAAATTAAGTCCCTTTATCGATGGTCATGATGTCTTACGGGTAGGAGGCCGATTGACACAGTCTGAGCTTCACCCTCATGTTAAGCACCCTCATGTTAAGGTCATCATGTATCTCGTCTGCTCATAAAACATTTCCATGAGAAAGTGCAACATCAAGGCCGAGGGATGACTATGAATGAAATTCGTTCCAATGGTGTTTGGATTTTAGGATGCAGTAGTGAAGTTTCATCTCTTATCTACAAGTGCATAAAATGTAGAAAGTTAAGGAAATGTATTCAGGAGCAGAAGATGGCAGACCTGCCACCGGAGAGGATGCAAACTACTCCTCCTTTTACCTATAGTGGCATGGACTGTTTTGGCCCATTTTATGTTAAAGAGGGAAGGAAAGAGTTGAAGAGATACGGACTTTTGTTCACCTGCATGTGCTCACGAGCTGTTCATCTGGAAGTACTGGACGATCTTAGCACTGATGCCTTTCTTAATGCTCTGCGTTGTTTCATTGCGATACGTGGCAATGTAAGTCAGCTGCATAGTGATCAAGGTACCAACTTTATTGGTGCAAAGGGTGTGTTCCAGGAATTGATGAAGGGAATTACCCAAGAACGTCTAAAGGAGTTAGGCTGTACCTTCGTCATGAACCCACCTGCTTCCAGTCACATGGGTGGTGTCTGGGAGAGACAGATCCGGACTGTAAGGAGTGTATTGATGTATATACTAGACCAGTCTGCAGCAAGACTGGACACTTCTTCCTTAAGAACATTCATGTATGAGGTAATGGCTATTATCAATAGTCGACCATTGACCGCAGAACATATCAATGATCCGGTGGGACCAGAACCGTTGACGCCGAATCATATACTAACGATGAAGTCAACTATCATTGCACCACCACCTGGAGAGTTTGTAAGGGAAGATCTCTATCTTCAGAAGAGATGGAAGAGAGTTCAGTTTCTCGCCAATGAGTTTTGGACTAGGTGGAGGAAGGAATATCTGTTGAGTTTGCAGCAGAGAAATAAGTGGAATAAGAGCAGGAGAAATGCTCAAATAAACGATGTTGTTCTGCTTCAAGATGACTTGGCACCACGAAATCAGTGGAAGCTAGCCAAGGTTGTAGAAGTCTTCCCAGGAACTGATGGCAGGGTGAGAAGACTTAAACTTCTTGTTGGTGATGCAACACTGGATAACAAGGGTGCACGCACAAGCAAGTTAGTCTATTTAGAAAGACCCATACACAAAACAGTGTTATTACTTGAAGCGGATTAAAGATTAAGTGTGTTTAATGTGTACAGAAATTTGTTCTGAATGTTAATTTCATGATGCGTTGCTTATTATTAGTATTCGTAACGTTAAGAATCACACATAGTGTGATGGTGGGAGTGTATTTGCTGACACAAAGTTTTGTTTCGTTTCCACTAGATGGCGCTTGTGTACTTGAACACGTGTTTATTTCAATTAATGTTGATTGATTTTAATTAGTATAATTTTATATTTCGATTATTTTATAATATTACTTGTGGGTTTTATATTCAGTTATTGTTTGTATGATTAAGATACAAGAACTTTGGTTATGTTTTACTTCTTTTCCCATATTGCATTTTGCATGCCACTTCCTGTTTTTCATCGGCACGAGGAGACGAGCGATGCTGTTGTGTGCAGGTGTATAGAATTTTCTCTTGATGAATGTAAGCCATCCAGCCAAGAAAGTTTAAGATAAACCCCCTCTCTTAGTGCACAAGCAGGCAAAAGTGGTATGTAAAGATATTTTTGTTAATTTCTGAGTTTAATGTTGTGTGCATGTTTTCTGTGTAATTTAATGTGATGTCTGTTATATATTTGTCCTGTTTATTTAGTTCTACGGTGTCAATGAACATATTAAACATCTGTGAAAAGAACCTCAGCCTTCGCGTTGTGACTAAGGGCGGCATAGAGTCCATCATTGTCCCTGCTCCGAAGAAACCCCATCCTGCTTCCCTCAATGATTATCCACCTGTAGCCCTCACATCAGTGGTGATGAAGTGCTTTGAACGGCTGGTCAGAGACTTCATCATCTCCTCACTACCAGACACACTGGATCCACTTCAGTTCACGTACCGTTCAAACCGCTCCACAGATGATGCTATCGCTCATCTTCTTCATACATCTCTCACACACCTGGACAATAGGAAGGGGAATTATGTTAAAATGCTCTTCATCGACTACAGCTCAGCATTTAATACCATAATTCCCTTCACACTCACCACCAAGCTGGAGCACCTGGGACTCAGCTCATCTTTGTGTCAGTGGATCTCCAACTTCCTAACTGACAGACCACAGGGTGTAAGGATGGGCAGTCATGTCTCAGCCTCCATCACTCTCAGCACTGGAGCTCCACAGGGTTGTGTTCTGAGCCCTCTACTGTACTCTCTGTACACACACACGACTGCGTAGCTTCTACTAACTCCACCACCATCATCAAGTTTGCTGATGACACCGTCGTGGTGGGCCTGATCACTGACAATGATGAGACGGCCTACCTGGAGGCGATTGGGAATCTGGAGCACTGGTGCCAGAGGAACAATCTCCTTCTAAATGTCAGCAAGACAAAGGAGTTGATAGTGGACTTTAGCACAAAGCAGGAGAGGAACTATCAGACCCCTGTCATCAACAACAGCCCAGTGGAGAGAGTAGACAGTTTCAGATACCTCGGTGTCCACATCAAGCAGGACCTGTCATGGTCCTGTCACATCAACACCATGGTGAAGAAGGCCCGACAGCGTCTCAACCACCTCAGGCGTTGAGAGACTTTAGACTGCCCTCCAAGGTACTCAGGAACTTTTACTCCTGCACCATAGAGAGCATCCTGATGGGAAACATCACTACCTGGTTTGGGAACAGCACGATGCAGGACAGACGAGCTCTACAGAGGGTTGTGCGATCAGCTGAGCGCATCATCCACACTGAGCTCCCTGACCTGCACTCAATCTACAGCAAGTGGTGCTGGACCAAGGCCAGGAAGATCGTGAAGGACCTCAGCCACCCCAGTAATGGACTGTTCTCTCTGTTGAGGTCAGGAAAGCGATTTCGCGCCCTGAAGACCAATACAGAGAGACTGAGGAGGAGCTTCTACCCTCAGGCGATACGGTCTCTCAACCAGCTCACCAAACAGAACTGACTGACCCACTTTACACACCCACACTCATGCTTCTTGCACTATCTCTGGACTCTTGGGACAAAAATTGCACACCCTTCACACCACTATTTATTCTATAGCACAAGTCACTTTAAGTACAAAACACTTTATAGCGTACTTGCACACCCCCTGGACATCTCTATTTATATTCCATATTTTCCATACTGTACACCTATGTTCACCTAGGCTTTATTATATTTCTTCACCCAGGTTTTCTTATTTTTCTTATTCTCTTATATTTTTTTATATTTTTATTTTCTTATATTTTTATTGTACATATATTTTATTATTAGTGTAAATAGCCTTAAATAGTTTTTTTTATTCTAAGGTCACGGGCAGTCGCCTAAGCATTTCACTGCATATCGTACTGTGTATGAATTTGAATTTGATTAGATTTTTTACAGTGTAGTGAATTAGAAATATAACACTTCTGTTGCTAACTAACTATGTCATCAACCCGCATCCATAGTTACTATCGGTTACTTGACGCGGGCGCTGACCTGCTGTCTGTATGCTTTAACTGTATGCGCTGTAATGTGGTCAGAAGGCAGAAATGGGCAAATTTACAATCAGATGTTTGGTTGTTTTTCATGTTGGTTTTCTATTAAAATATTCATGTTTGTTTTAGGAATATATCAGGAAGTCAATGTTGGAGGTGGAACTGACAGGCAGAAAGATGATTGTTTTTTAACATTTCGGGTGTACATGTTAACATTTAATGAACAGTTCTAGGTTGGAAACCACCAGCTAAGTTGAGCAACACTGGACACAGCTAAAGTCTAGCAACATAACATTTCATTTTGTTTTGAAGTTTAAGAAATTCTCATGTCATTAAAATATAAAGAGGTAAATAAATAAACATATAAATGATTACAAAGTTATTTAATTAAGTTGTTAATTAGTTTTTGATTCCTTTGTGTAGGAAACTAAAAAAAAAAGTTTAAAGGGGTCATGTAGTAAATGTATTCACAGTTATGCATGATTCAGGGTAATTTGTTATTTAGGGAAGCTTTTCTGTAATTTAGTGAGGCATTTGTAGCATATAATTAGTATATAAGCTGGCCCTGGCATAGCGGTGATTGAGTGGGTAACAAATAAAATTAATTAATTGATTATAATAACCATATTCTTTAGAGTGTTCTTTGGAACAGGAAGCGGCATGCTGTTGCAGTTATACACTTACGATGTGCATGATTTCGTTTTTTTTAGGTTTTGCTCTCCTTGAGGTAGAGGCCTGCGAGATCCGCGAGGAGCAACCGAGGCTCGTTTTCCTGGGAGTGTCTCAGGAACAAGGTAGAATGTTTAGGGTCTGCCGAATGCCTCATTAATTCACAGTAGTTGAATTTAATATAGAGATGCGTAGACATGGCCAGTCTATTTTCCTGCAGTGTTGTCCGGGATAAGAATCACGTGTATTCGCGATCACATTTTTGGTTAGTTTTAAATTGCAAACATTGTTTTGGATAAATTCCCACCTTAGTCATAGGACGTGGACTTTGCATGAGGCTGAGATCCATTTCCTGAGCATCTCTCAGGAACAAGGTATGGTGTGCAAATTATGGTACTTAAATAATAATAATAATAATAATTATTATGATAATACTAAAGAAAATGCTATATATTCTGGAATAATTCAATTAAACGAGCTTAAAGTGTCCATAATTAAACTGACCATCTTGAGGTGTCTGCCTAACTTTGATACACTACAATTTACCAACAATCAAAGCATGCTTATGAAATTATTACATTTGTGCACATATTATAACAACTGCAGTAACAAAAAATACAGAGCAAATAGATTAAATAATTATTGAGTAATACCCAACTATTGGCACAAGTTGGATACCAAATTATGCAGCATTGAGCGCTCCGCTGCTCCGAATTAAGCACAAGCCTTGTCTTGGGAGCTCATGGCAGAGCGACATGCACTCCTGACACAGACAAAGAACTGATTGACTGACATCAACTAATATTCAAACTAACACACCTGAGATGACAAACATGGCTCCCATGTTGTATATGACTGTACTCCTGTTTATATCCCTAAATCATCCATATGTAACTCTACACTCTAAAAAATTATTCTGTGACC
Organism: Clarias magur; assembly: GCA_013621035.1. NCBI lineage: Eukaryota > Metazoa > Chordata > Actinopteri > Siluriformes > Clariidae > Clarias > Clarias magur. Next base: position 201,468 of record QNUK01000833.1, on the reverse strand, counting down.
TTGTAAATTTCATAGTAATAAAAGAGTTATGTTACCTTAATAAAATCTCTAAAAATCACATGCATGATTGTTTGAGTTAGCCAAATCAAAATAAATGCCTAAAAAACAACTATTCATTTTGTCTTAAAATTACACTATAATTTATGTTTATTTCACTAATAGAAATTGGTATTCGACTAACTGAATAGTATGGTGGCCGTGAAGTGCAAAATAAATTAACAAAACCGAAAACAAAATAACATTCAAAGACAAAATAACAAAACCCAAAACAAAATAACAAATTCAAAACCAAATGAACAAAACCCAAAACAAAATAACAAATTCAAAACCAAATGAACAAAACCCAAAACAAAATAACAAATTCAAAACCAAATTAACAAAACCCAAAACAAAATTGTTATTTTGTTAATTTGTATTGCACTTCTCGGCCAGTCAGATACAAACCGGAAAAGGTAGGTATATTTTGCAAATTAAATTCTTACCGCTGATTGGACGAGACACCTGTCACTCAAGATAAACAGAAAGTAGGAAATTGTGTCTCTAACTTTGTTTCTTGTGTGTTCTGCTTCACTTTTAAACCATTTTTTCGGTCTGCAAAACTAAGAAAATAATGAAAACTTTCATAAAAAGCAAGTAAATAGAATTTATTCAATGTTACTTTGAGGACGGACATTCGTATGCCGTGATTTTGGACATGCTGATGACATATCACGGTATAAAGATTAGTTTGCGAACTGCTGTATCTCGGAATGTATGTGGACTCTGTATTGCATCTCTTTTTTGAATGTATATATATAAACTTTTTTTGGATTGATGTTGAATCTTTATTTACTACACTGAGTGGATAAACAATTAACATAAGTAAAAGAGATGTTATATTTTATTATGATAAAAAAGATATCGAGAAGAGTCACATTTTCATGTTAAATCTTTTAATATTATTAGGTAAATTCTATATACACAAATGTAAGTGGTCATTAAGACTGCCTAATATCTCCCATTACAAGGTGGATTTGTGTCCAAAAAAGTTAAATTTTATTTTGAAACATTACAAGGACTTTTAAGCCAGAAAACAACCAGAACGATGAATACATTTAAATAACTAAATTCCTCCTTTCTATCATAATTGTAAGTATACCCCTCTTGTTGTTGTTGTTTTATTGTTGTCTTGTTGTTATTGTTAAAAAAACGAATAATAAAAATGGTTACTATAAAAAAAAAGAACTGCTGTGTCTCTTTTAAAAGCGAAAGATTTTTTCCACAAGAACAGCAAACATTTGGCAGAACGCCATATTTGAAACCACAATAAGGACAGTACATGTTTGCACATTCATACACACACGAATCTACAGTACAATCTACAGTACTTCCTGTATATCTTGAGTGACAGATGTCTTGTCCAATCAGCGGTAAGTATTTCATTCACAAACTATACCTACCTTTTCCGGTTTGTTTCTGAACAGCCGAGAGGTGCAAACCAAATGAACAAAACCGAAAAACTAAATAACAAATTCAAAACCAAATGAACAAAACCGAAAACAAAATAACAAATTCAAAATCAAAATAGCAAATCCAAAAACAAAATAACAAACTAAAAATCAAAATAGCAAAACCGAAAACAAATGAACAAAACGCAAAACAAAATAACAAATTAGTTTAGGGTTTTGTTATTTTGTTTTGAGTTTTGTTATTTTGTTTTTTAATTTGTTATTTTGATTTGGGTTTTGTTATTTTGTTTTTGAATGTTTTATTTAGTTTTGGGTTTTGTTATTTTGGTTTTTAATTTGTTATTTTGTTTTCGTTTTGTTAACTTGTTTTGCACTTCTCGGCCACCGTAGAATAGTATTTTTTACATGCACTTAATATTTTTGTTACATTTGAATCAAAATATTTAGCAATGGAGTAATTATACTGATTAGTTTCAGGAACTACAATCATCAATCATTCCAACTCAATATTCTTTATGTTTAACAACAAAAACTTAAATAATTGAGTAAATTGCCCTGTGCACATGTTCATGGGAAGTCTTGTGTAACATCAGAGACAAGAAGCGAGGACACACTGCTGTGGGAACGGACAAGAAGCACCTGCAACATTCCTTACAATTCCTGGTAAGTAACATGTTACTGAAATAATGACTCTGTCTGCATTCATACACAACTTTATAGTGTGTAAGTTACTGTTCTGAATTCTGTCACAGCCGCTCCAGAGCTAACGATAGCTACCTAGCAACAGGCCAGTCCTGGTGTTCAGTCATTTAGCTTGTTTGTTCCAAACACCAAACTGCTCAGCTACAGCGCGGTTAATACAGATAATTAAAATCTGGTGTAAAAGGAGAGATTCGAATTTCTCGGTGAAGGCGGCCGCGGTTGTGCCGCATTATTTGAATTTCTCCCACCAAATGCGGTATTTTGCACAGCCTAAAGCCATTGTGGTGAGGATATAAAACTAGCAATAAATGTTCAAATAATTAACGTGTTTGTAACAGTCCACCTGACACACTGACACACTGAACTGCGAGTCTGCATGTTTCACTCGGACACTTTAAAGAGGAAACGCAGACCAAAGCGAGTTTAAACAGTAGAGATGAAGTGCAGTGTCCGGGCTCTGGCAGTGTTTAGGCACCTGGTCCTGGCAGTGTTTTATCCGTTACTCTATGTGAGTATTTAACATGATTAAACACTGAGCGCACTGTTGTAGGAAAGTGTTTGAAAAACGTAAATGCAGGAGCAGTAACACTGCAGAGAGCACAGCTCAGAGTCCGGTACAGCTCCAGCCACTGGAGGCAGGCAGTTTGATTAGCAGTATAATACTACATAGCTTTGTTTAAACAAATAGAACTTCAAACCTTTTACTCAAGTTGAATTCATAAGTACTTACTTGTACACTATTGTTCTTTTTTAGGTGCCAGCTTATGGGATGGCAGTGTGAGCTCTGCACATTTGTTGCATCATCAAAAGGAACCTCCATCATTATGGAGTGAAGCGTTGTGCCACTGGTCATGGATATTTAGTGTCCTGTCTTCATTTAGACTGTAATTCTTCTTTAAGACCTGAGAAGATCTGCACACACATTTGTATGGATCCCACAGTTTGCAGGAAACTGAAGTGTGAAGGTGTGCAATGTTTCAGATATAAAATGTGACTCATTAGATTGTAATACAAAAGTCTACTTTCCTCATATTAACTGTATAATACTTGTGGCAGAAGTATTGTTTGTGAGACTGTTTTCTGTTAAGATCAATTCAGCTCATTGTTTATGATCTTGTTACCTGTCATTTGCAAAGTAAACCAAGTTTTAGACTTCATGTCTTGTCAAATTTGTCAAATAAATGTTTAATTAAAATGGTAATGTGTGTATCGATTCTTTTGTTTATCTGGTGTCATTAGATACAGTACATTGACCTGAATTAAAATAATCCTTGAGTAAAGGGTAAATATAGTTTTAAAAATTAAGTGCAACATAATTCTGTGATGGAGCAGTTTGAATTAAATTCAGTTAAAATATTTAGTAAATGTAGCACATTTGTTTGTTAAATAATAGTCTAATTTTCAATTTCTTCTACCTTGCATGTCAATTATATCTACTCAATTATTTTACGCATTTTCACTTAGGGTAACCATTACATTTACTCAATTTTGTACATCATTGTACTAAATATAGTTATTCAGGTCTACTCAATTTTTTTACTGACTTGTACTCAATATATGAAGGATTTTATATGATTTTGCAAGTTTTTATATTTAATCGATATTTTTAAGTGTAAAAATGTTTCACCAAAAAAATTTTGTAAAGCACAGTTTTATTTTTTAGAGTGTAATCTGAGATCTTACTGATTCTGATGCTGATGCGTATCTCCTGTAGTGAAGGATTGAAGGCACGGGCCTTCAATGAAGTCCTAGTAACCTCTCTTTTGGGCTCCAACTGACTCTATACTATGTGTAAAGTATCTGGGTCGAAGAAGAGATCAACTTGGAAGATGACTTGGATGTTTTGGACACTGATTTTTCCTCACCTTACCCCATACACATGTAGTAAACACTACTGTATGAGTATGAAAACACACATGGCAGAATTGTACACACAGTATCGATTGTATTAAGTTATGATTGGCACATTGACATGTTATATCTCATGTACAGTTAGATTAGTCAGACTTGAAAAAAACTGTTTTAATTTGCATTTATTGCCAGTGCATTTATATAAAAGGTTTGTGTTTTAAATAATATATTTACATGTTTTTGGTAAATGGATTATTTTTGTCTCTGGTATGTAAATGCATTTAAAGATAACAATACACTGTCCATGTATTTACATCACACACTATTTTCAGTACAACCTATTAAAATACAAGATAATGAGCTAAAATGGTAACCAATTTTAAATACCAAAACCTTGCTAGTGGCCCAGCATATAAATCATGCTGGCCTATGCTGGATTTTTCAGCAGGCATGCTGTACTCACCAGTTCACCAGTTAAACCAGCACCAGACCAGCACTAAGCAGCAAGACCAATGCTGGTGGTAAGGTTTCATCAGCATAGATATGCTGGTCTTCCATCAGTTATGCTGGTTCACCAGCTAAACCAGCATCAGACCAGAACTAACCAGTATTAACCAGCATAGAGCAGCATATAAATCATTTATACATTTATTAATTTTTTTTGCCAAATCACTGCTGAAAAATCCAGCATAGACCAGCATATAAATCATGACATTAGACATCTGAAGTAACGTATGCCATGGTGGTGAAGTGGCACATGAGCCCGTCACCACAGAACACCCCAGAGTACTTGTGGAGACGAGCCAGAAGGGGCCAGAGCTGCCCTGGGGACACAAGGGGAACCTACCTAATACTGGACATAATGTTTTGTAATGTAATGTTCTGGCTGATTGGTGCACACTGCTCAAGAAATGATATAAATATTACTGTTCAGGTGATTCAAGTTGATTGCTCTCATCTGGTGCATTTTTACAAACAGCTAGAGAAGTAGAGAAGTCCTGACATGTTGTAGACCATCTGATTATCACTGAATGAGGAAAGAAAGACATCAGTTTCAGCTCTCACAGCTGTTCTTCAAAAGCTTTGGACTGTAGGAGTTTATCCTTATCATCCTCATCATCCTCTGTGTGTGAGACTCAGATCAGAAATAAAACCTCTCAAATCTGTAAAGAAAAAGAAAAGGACAAGGTGATCTAATTTCATCAGAATCAGTCATCAGATTCCTTACAAGAAACATCAGTCACACAACACACACAGTAACAGATTCAAGTGCACAAATTACAAAAACATAAATATCATTAAAAAATTTAATAAATAAACAAACAAACCATCTCTCCTTATTTTCTGTTCTCTCCTTTTCTGCTCTCTCTCTCTCTCTCCCTCTCTCCTTTCCTTCTCTCTGTCTCTCTGTCGAGCTATACATGTTCGCTCCTGAGTTGCCAGTGATCCAGACCCCTCTGCCCTCTGGAGCCGTCTAACCCGTCCTGGAGTCCTGCTTCTGGTTGGAGATCTCGTTGCATGGATGCCCCGTGTGGTCTGCCTGGATTCGTATGGTGGCTGGGGATGGTTTCCATTAAGACCTATCATCGATTGATGCTCTGGGGACCCGTGACTTCAGTTGTTCGATAGCTCAGGACTGGTATCTCCTACAGTCTACCTGAGCCTCCGGGAACAAACTGGACTCCTTTTAATTTTAATTTTAACACATCTCCTGTTACACTGAACTTCCAATACACATGATTATGCTGATCAATCCCTGCTATCCGTTATCACCCAGATGAGGATGGGTTCCCTGTTGAGTCTGGTTCCTCTCAAGGTTTCTTCCTATTACCATCTCAGGGAGTTTTTCCTTGCCACCGTCGCCCTCGGCTTGCTCATCAGGGACAATCTTATCATTTTGATTCATACACATTGCATACAAACTTACTTCTTTTTATTGTGTAAAGCTGCTTTGCGACAATGTCAATTGTTAAAAGCGCTATATAAATAAAATTGACTTGACTTGACTTGACAAACAAACAAAAAAGCTAAATTAGGGACTCATTATCTATGGATGAAAGATACTGTGGCCTCCAGGGATATATTCACCATGTTTACACATTGAAATACATAATCTCCTCTGAAGTGTATAAAGAGATATAACCCCCCAAATCACTGTTACTGTGTGTGTGTGTGTGTGTGTGTGTGTGTGTGTGTGTGTCAGTAACTCACTTTAGTTTCTGCAGTTTACAGTGTGTATTCTTCAGTAGATCAGAGAGCAGTTTTTTCCCTGATTCTCCTAGTTCATTGTCATTCAGATTCAGCTCTCTCAGGTGTGATGAGGGGTTCGACCTCAGAGCTGAAACCAGAGCAGCACAACCTTCACCTGTAATACTGCAGTGTTCCAGTCTGTAGAGAAATTAACATTTACATTTGAGCATTTTATATAAGACGGCCTTATCCAGAGCGACTTACATTTAATCTTTTTTTTTTTTTTCATCTGAGCAATTGAGGGTTGCCTTGCTCAAGGGCCCAACAGTGGCAACTTAGTGGTGCTCGGGTTTGAACATGGGACTTTCCGATCAGTAGTCCAATGCCTTAACCACTAAGCCACCCCTGATCCCCCAACTATGGGTCAAACACACTCCCCCTTTCCAGTACATTATCAGCACAAGTTTACTGACATGTTTATATTTATCAGCCAGTTTTTATTTTTGAGGCTTTATGATCTACACATAAAACACTGTATGTACAGTTTACTCAAAATTTTGATACATAGTCTACAGTCGCTGTGTAGCAATGAGCAGGCCCCCAAAGAGAGCGATGACATTCCAGAGCCCCACTCCCAGCCGGCATGGTGCCATCCCGATAACCTTATCTGATTCGCGAACATAAAGGAGCGTCTGTAAAATGAAGCGACAGGAAACTTATCCAGGCATGGGACAGGAAGTTTGCAGTGTCTGGAGCCACGCTAAAACCAGATGCCTCGAAGTAAACCCAAAAACAAGGGTGTAAATCGGTGATCCGGTAAACAAAGCAGACAGTTTTACAGCCTCACCCTGAGTTGGTTCCCCCAGGTCAAACTTTGATACTCTCATTGACCTCCAGAGGACATGCCTTTCAATTAACAAAGAGGCAAATGGTATGGACACTATTTTAAACAATCTTGTTTAAAACAGTTAAAACATCTCTGTAATTTTACTTCTCTTAAACATGTACGAATCTGTGAAAAAAAGAAAACATACCTGAGACGATGAGAGAGCGCTCGGCCGCTGATATGCCATTTTGGCACTGGTGGTTTAAAATGGTGGCCAAATCGATTCCTCTTCCCTTGGATATTAATGCCTGTGCATGTGGTCTTGATGACGTATTTTTGACAGCGGTCTAACACACTACATTCATAGGCGTAATTTCGCAATTCGTCCGTGTAACAGAGGAGATGTAAAAACGAGTTCTGTTCTGAGTTCTGAGTTGAGTTGTGGCCGTAGATTTTGGAATCCAACTCGGACAAAACACAGAATTACACACAATTTTTTATTTTATTTTACGCACGATTATTTTTGACAGTGATTTTATTCCATACAACTCCAGCCAGGTGTTACATCTCTCACTCCCATCTCTCCCTGCTTACTGTTTCTGTGTCTCTGCCTCATCTGAAGAAGTTTCTCACTCACTCACTCACTCATCTTCTATACCGCTTCATCCTGTATCCCTACCGGGGACCTGGAGCCTATCCCAGGAGGCTTAGGGCACGAGGCAGGGTACACCCTGGACAAGGTTGAAGAAGTTTCTGGTAATAATAATGCTTGAGATGAAATAAAAACATTGTTACTATTTATTAAAACATGCTTTAGTCCCATCATGGTATTATGCTTAATGCTTCTTGTTTTTGGGCACTGATACATGATACATCGTGTGCACACTGCACTTCACCGGCTATGACAGACACACTGGCGCCTTGGTTAAACTGTCAGATAGCCAGAATATGAAAGTGCTGATCTGACCTCAGTGTCTCCAGTGTACAGTCTGGATTCTCCAGTCCAGCAGAGAGCAGCTTCACTCCTGAATCCTGCAGGTTATTGAAACTCAGGTCCAGTTCTCTCAGACTGGAGGAGTTTGAGCTGAGAACTGAGGACAGAACTCTACAGCTTTCATCTGTGAGATTACACTGATACAACCTGGGAGAGAAATGATGATACATCAGAACACTGACATTCTCTCTCTCTCTCTCACACACACACACACAAACAGTTTTAATAAACATATAGTTTAAATGAAAAAGAAAATCAGACAAATTAATATCACAAGATTGGTTATTTTGGACCGGCTGAAAGAAATCATTAAAAGGACAAATTGTGCCGCAGTGTTCATGGTCATCATGTGAACCTCTGACTGCAACTTTGTGTGTATGTATGTGTGTGTCTGTGTCTGTCTGTGTGTGAAGTTTTAAAGTTTTGTAATTGAATAAATGAGTTGCTTGGTCAGCTTGTCAGCTCAGTCAGTGCGTGACAGTCACACACAGAAATACTTTGTTTGTCAGAAAAGTTTCTGTTTATTAACAGTAAAAGACAGACTATTTATTTGTTTAGCCAAACGCCTGGTGTCTGGCTAAACTCCTGGTACATCTGATCCCAAAAATGAAATAAAACATTTTAACATGTCCTGGTGAAATCCTGAAGAACAAAGAGTGAAAGTTGTACAGATGTTTATCGAGAGACAAACCAGGACGTGTTGGCTCAAGAAATGAAGAGAGAGAGAGAGAATGAACCTTAAGATCAGATCCAAGAGGAATAGATTAAAATGAATTTATTATATATCAAAAATGTCTACACACGTGGACAAAATTGTTGGCACTCTTCGGTCAATAAAAGAAAAATTCACAATGGGCACATAAATAACTTTAATCTGAAAAAAGTAATAATTAAAAAAAAATTCTATGAATGTTAACCAATGAAAGTCAGACATTGCTTTTCAACCATGTTTCAACCGAATTATTTAAAAAAATAAACTCATGGAACAGGCCTGGACAAAAATGATGGTACCCCTAGAAAATACTGAAAATAATGTGACCAAAGGGACATGTTAATTCAAGGTGTGTCCACTAATTAGCATCACAGGTGTCTACAATCTTGTAATGAGTCAGTGGGCCTATATATAGGGCTCCAGGTCGTCACTGTGTTGTTTGGTGACATGGTATGTACCACACTCAACATGGACCAGAGGAAGCGAAGGAAAGAGTTGTCTCAGGAGATTCGAAAGAAAATTATAGACAAGCATGTTAAAGGTAAAGGCTATAAGACCATTTCCAAGCAGCTAGATGTTCCTGTGACTACAGTTGCACATATTATTCAGAAATTTAAGATCCATGGGACTGTAGCCAACCTCCCTGGACGTGGCCAAGGAGGAAAATTCATGACAAATCAAAGAGACAGATAATCCCAATGGTAACAAAAGAGCCCAGAAAGGCTTCTAAAGACATCCACGGTGAACTTCATGCTCACGGAACATCAGTGTCAGATCGCACCATTCGTCGTTGTTTGAGCCAAAGTGGACTACATGGGAGATGACCAAGAAGGACACCATTGTTGAAAACAAATCATAAAAAAGCCAGACTGGGATATGCCAAACTACATGTTGACAAGCCACAAAGCTTCTGGGAGAATGTCCTATGGCCAGATGAGACAAAAATGGAACTTTTTGCCAAGGCACATCAGCTCTATGTTCACAGACGGAAAAATTAAGCATATCAAGAAAAGAACACTGTCCCTACTGTGAAACATGGAGGAGGCTCTGTTATGTTCTGGGCCTGCTTTGCTGCATCTGGCACAGGGCGACTTGAATCTATGCAGGGTACAATGAAATCTCAAGACTGTCAAGGGATTCTAGAAAGAAATGTGCTGGCCAGTGTCAGAAAGCTGGGTCTCAGTTGCAGGTCATGGGTCTTGCAACAGGACAATGACCCAAAACACACAGCTAAAAACACCCAAGAATGGCTAAGAGGAAAACATTGGACTATTCTAAAGTGGCCTTCTATGAGCCCTGACCTCAATACTATTGAGCATCTTTGAAAGGAGCTGAAACATGCTGTCTGGAAAAGGCACCCTTCAAACCGGAAACAACTGGAGCAGCTTGCTCATGAGGAGTGGGCCAAAATACCTGCAGAGAGGTGCAGAAGTCTCATTGACAGTTACAGGAATCGTTTGATTGTAGTGATTGCCTGAAAAGGTTGTGCAACAAACTATTAAGTTAGGGGTACCATAATTTTTGTCCAGGCATGTTCCATGAGTTGAAGCATTGTTGAAAAGCAATGTCTGACTTTCATTGGTTAACATTAATAGAATTCTTATTTATTATTACTTTTGTCAGATTAAAGTTATTTCTGTGACCATTGTGAGTTTTTCTTTCATTGACCGAAGGGTACCAACAATTTTGTCCACGTGTGTATATATAGATATCACTGTGTGTGTGTGTGTGTGTGTGTGTGTGTCAGTAACTCACTCTAGTGTCTCCAGTGTACAGTGTGGATCCTTCAGTAGATCAGAGAGCAGCCTCAATCCTGATTCTCCTGGTTTATTGTGTTTCAGATTCAGCTCTCTCAGGTGTGATGAGGGGTTCGACCTCAGAGCTGAAACCAGAGCAGCACAACCTTCACCTGTAATACTGCAGCGTTCCAGCCTGTAGAGAGATCAACAATTATAGATCAACACACACAAGCATATACACAAATAAATGAACTTTCACTCTCACACCCTGTTGTATGTCGTATATGTTCTGTGTGTGTTAGTCTCAGTCTATATTAAACATTTATGTCCTGATGATAATAACAGTTTTGATCCTGTGTCTGTTTTTCAGATTCCTGCTCCTGTCTGACCTGTTGATGTTGTTCGCTGATCACCTGAACTTTACCTGTTTTGTTATGTTTTTATTTATTTGCTTTAAATTAATTCTGTCTAACTGCACTTGCCTCCTCCAGTGTGTTTTCTCACAAATGTGAGTTCTCTTGAGGAGGCATTGCACAAGTTGACCTGATCGCTGGTTTCTTATATTACCTGTGTATGTGATAGGATTTGGGGCAAAATATACTTGATTGTATTCCCATGTACACACAAACACCTGATCATCTCATATTTTGTGTTCTTTAAATTTGTAGTAGATCTATTAACTGGAATAAATGAAACTAAATGACCATAAAATTCAAACATTGTCAGGACGTGCTACTGCATGCGCAAATGTCGATGACATTTATCAGCGCTTGTGTTTTTGCGTTATTATATGAATGACATGCAGTAGGCTTTTAATGATCATCATAATGTTCTTTAATAATGTAATGACGCGGGTCGCGCGAGGGGCAGAGCTGAGCATAAATTGTTCAGAACAGGCAGATCCGCAGGCTGCTACCACATGGAGTTCTGAAAAGGCAAAGACGTGGCTAGGAATCTGTATGCCTTAAAGAACCTGTATGCCTTCAAGAACCTGTATGTCTTCAAGAGCCTCTTTGTTTGTTTGTTTGTTTTTGTGCACCATTACAGACATTTTATTTTGACACTACCCCTCAGCACCTACAGTATGCCTGCCCTCTATGCCCATGGCGATAACTTCCGACTGAACCGCCTGTCATACCAGTTCGTGACAGAATGCTCGACCGAACAAGGCATAGCAGAGAGGACCCACTACGAAGACTCCATTTCGTCAGGGAGTGCCTCAATGGGAGCCCTGGCTGTGAGGAGGACTCAGTGCTGCATCGGCCGCCCAGCTAGGAGGATGACCCAGCTCTGCTTCAGCCGCCTCGTGTAGGCAAAGGATCCAGCAGCTGCCTCAACAGCTCGGCTTTGGTGGCGGCTCCAACTCAGCTGCTAGGGGAGCCACATTATCTGCGTCAGAAGCTGGGTGAAGTGATCTTGGACGATGTAGAGGGACCTCCAATAACGCTCCGGAGGAGCGTCTTAGGGGGTACTGTAAGGGACCACCCCTAGAGGGCACTGTGCGCACATGTTTTTTTTTTTTTTTGTAGTTTTTTGTTAGTCGACTCAGTTTCCCAGAAGGCACCTCAGTCAGGTGATGCTGGAGCTCACCGAGGTAACTCATTAGTATTGTTATAAATAGCTGGCTGTTCTGGAAAACTGGGTTGAGCATTAGTACTGTAGGTGGGCATTTGTTCTAATTTAGTTTTATTTTGATTGTGTTTTATTTTACTTTGGTTTGTTTATAAGGGCTCTGTTGGTGATGTTTTCTGTTTGATGGTGTTTGTGTAAGTGTACTGTTTTGTTTTATTGTGAGTTATATTTAAGTACTGTGCCGTGTACTGCTTGTGTTCCCCTTTGTTTTGTATGTTGAGTGTTTCCTTAGCCTCCAGTGTGTTCCTTTAGCCTCCAGTGTGTTCCCTTAGCCTCCAGTCTGTGCCCCTAGCCACCAGTGTGCGCCCCTAGCCTCCAGTCTGTGCCCCTAGCCTCCAGTGTGCTCCCCTAGCCTCCAGTGTGCGCCCCTCTCGCCTTCTAGTGTGTCCCCCCCTTGCTTCTCAGAGCAGCTCTAGGCCTCCCTGGGAGATCTAGCCATTGTGTCAGCCCTTAGCATTTGTGTTAGCTAGGAGTTTGAGGTTCTAGGAATCTGTATACCTTCAAAAAGCTGTATGTCTTCAAGAGCTTTTTTGTTTGTTTGTTGCATGGGATGCGCACCATTAAAGACTTTTATGTTGAAACCAGCGTGGTTATCCTGCTTGCTCGCGCTACTTCCGTGTTTGGGTTTACCATCCACGGTACAGGGCTACCTGCTAGTCTTCTGGTTTATCTCCATTTAGTTTGTGACAGAATGACTGAGCCATCAGCAGTGAACCCAGCGGAGTTTGCTTGCCTCTGCGATGTGGTTGACCAGCACGCCAAGTTGATCGATCAGCTCCGTGGTGAAGTCGCGTCTCTCCGCAAGGAGCTCCAAAACGTCGTGGTTTTGCGCCTCGTGGTGGCGGAGCTGCGACAGGAGAATGCGACCCTCCTCGGGGCGGCCGCTCAGCCGGCTGTTGCCTCGCCCATCGCAGTGGCTGCTGCACTGCCAACTCCCTCCCCATCTTCTGATGTTTTTCTGGCTTTATCGGATAAATGGGATGGCACAGATGGGAAGTGAAGCGTTTTTCTAACCGCATTGGATCTCGTGTTTGAGTTCAATTCCAGGCACCTGAGTGGGCCACGGCAGTTCTTCGCTCAGATTCAGACGTCGCCTACTCATACACGGAATTCACCCGCCAACTCAAACTCACCTTCGAACATCCTGCTGCTGAGGTGGAGACCGACTCCAAACTATATCACCTACGGCAGGGAGGGTCGTCCGTGAGGTGCTACACCGCGGAGTTTCGTACCCTTGCTGTGCAGACCGACTGGGGAGACTCCGCCCTCCGAACAACCTACTACGAAGGACTGGCTTTGCGTATAAAGGACGAGCTTGCCGGAAGGGAGCTCCCAGCGACCTTGGAGGGCTTAATCCAACTCGCCCTCTGGATCGACCAACGTCTGCTTGCTCGACCCAAGCCAGCTCCCCGTACCCTGCCGCCCATCACGATGCCATTACATCAGTCTGCTCCTCGATCCACCACTTTCTTCCCCCAAGCTCCAGTCTCCGAAGCCCGATCCTCATTCACTGCTCCACCTACCAGACCCGTCGGTTCTCCAACTCCCGCCGTGGTTAACACAGGAGCCGGGGAACCCATGCAATTAGGGCGCGCCTCCTTAACCGCTGCAGAATGGGAATGCCGATTCAAGGAGGGGCTCTGCGCGTATCGTGGATCTGCTACACACCACCGAGCCATCTGTCCTCTGCGACCAGGAAACACGAGGCCCGGTGAGCAACTCTCATTTCTCACCATCTCCCTCTCCACCACCTTGATGATGATTTCCGTTTCACGGTAAAAGTACATCTCCAGTTTGACCACAAACAAGTTGGATGTACCGCGTTCATTGATTCCCTATCCAAGAATGAGATGCAGGCAATGGAGGAGTATGTCTCCAGCGGACTTTGCCATGGTACCATCCGGCCCTCCTCCTCACCTGCCAAAGCGGGGTTCTTTTTTGTGAAGAAACGCAATGGTAGTCTTCGTCCCTGTATTGATTACCGGGGACTCAACAACATCACCATCAAGAACCGACACCCGTTGCATCTTACCAACCCTGCCCTGGACGCCCTCTCTGGCGCCACCATTTTCACTAAGTTGGACCTCCGGAGTGCCTACAACTTGGTGCGCATCAGAGAGGGCGATGAGTGGAAGACTGCCTTCATCACCCCTACCGGACATTATGAAAGCCTGGTCATCCCCTTTGGTCTCTGCAATGCACCCGCGGTATTCCAACAATTTATCAACAACGTTCTCAGAGACATGTTAGGCCGCTGGGTGTTCGTCTACCTGGACGACATCCTCATTTACGCCCGAACCATTTACGAACACGTCCAGCACGTCAGGGCGGTCCTAAAGAGACTCCTCGTCCACCAACTATACTGTAAGTTGGAAAAGTGTGCTCCACCACATTCCTGGGTTTTGTCATTTCGTCCCAGGGTGTGGCCATGGACCCGCAGAAACTGGAAGTTGTGAGTCATTGGCCCCTACCCAAAACTCTCAAACAACTCCAGCAATTTCTCGGGTTTGCTAACTTCTACCGTTGCTTTATCCAGGACTACAGTACAGTTGCAGCCCCAACCCTCATCTCACCCCTTCCATCTCACCTCCACCGCCATCTCCGCCTTCCACGAACTCTGTCGCCGCTTCACCACTGCCCCCATCCTTCTTCACCCGGATGCTGACAAACCATTCGTTGTGGAGGTGGACGCTTCGGATGTGGGCGCTGGAGCCATTCTCTCCCAGCAAGGTCCAGACCAAAAACTGCACCTTTGCAGTTTTTTCTCCAAGAAATTTGACTCCCCTCAGCAGCGATACGGAGTAGGGGACCGTGAGCTGCTGGCCATAAAGTGGGCCTTGGAGGAATGGCGACACTGGCTGCAGGACGCCAGAGAGCGCCTGTACCTGTCCTACCACCCACCAAGATCCTTGCACCAATTAACTGGGATTTGGAAACGAGGGTTTGCCAGGGACACTCCTCCCCAATTTCTGGACACCCCGGAAGTCGACGCATGCTACTCTTCATCCAATGTGTCTTCTGGTGGCTGAATATGAGGAGGGACGTGGACGAGTTCGTCCAGGCATGCCCAGTGTGTGCTAGGTCCAAGGACAGGAACCAGCCATCACCAGGGGAACCTCAGCCACTCCCAGTTCCCCGCCGGCGCTGGACACACATTGCCGTTGATTTCATCTCGGGCCTGCCGGTTTCTGAAGGAAAGGACACCATCCTCACCATCATCAACCGGTTCTCCAAAGCTGTACACCTGGTGGCCCTCCCCGGTCTCCCGTCAGCCAAAAGGACAGTTGAGCTGATATTAGAGCATGTAGTCCGCCTGCATGGGTTCCCAAAGGACATCGTCTTGGACAGGGGGCCCCAGTTCACCTCCCGGTTCTGGAAGGCCTTCTGCCATCTGATCGACTCCACCTGCAGTCTGTCCTCCGGCTACTACCCACAGACTAACGGTCAGACGGAGCGAACCAACCAACAACTGGAGAGCTATCTGAGATGCTTTATTGCTTTATCATCAGTGCTTCTGGGCCCGCTACCTCATGGGCTGAGTTATCTCACAACCTCCATACGTCCTCTGCCACGAACTTCAGCCCGTTCGAGGTGTGCTACGGTTTCCAATGTCCGATGTTCGACCATCAAGAACCGGAGGTTGAAGTACCACCGGCCCAACAGATGGTTCGCCGGTGTCGACGGCTCTGGAGACGAGCAGACAATGCCATCCGACTTGCTAACACCCGCTACACCGTTCAACATTGCCGTCGAATGTACCAAGTAGGTGACAAGGTATGGTTATCAACAAGAAATCTACACCTGCAGACAGAATCATGGAAAATATCACCCAGATTCATCGAACCATACCGCATCAACCTCCGGATTAACCCTGTCACCTACCGGCTCCAGCTGCCTGCGGCGCTCCGGATCCACCCGGTATTCCACACATCTCAACTTAAACCCTTCACTACGTCACCCATGGTGCTCGCGCTACTTCCGCATTTGGGTTTACCATCCACGCTACAGGGCTAACTGCTAGTCTTCTGGTTCATCTCCGGTTAGTTTGTGACACTTTGTTTTCTTTAAGTTTCTAAATTAATCATCCCACGGCATCTCCAAATGGAAAGGTCTTCCCGTGCGTATCATAAGCACTCTCATAAACTCCTAATTCATTGACCCCTTCTAAAGCCCTGTGTCAGGGCTCTTATTAATATTATAACATCTCGTGGTGCAGCTTTCATAACGCGCCACGTAACAAATAAATAATGAAAACATTTTAACAAATTACATTTTTATATCCCAGTAGCAACCCCATTGCGCTTTACCACTGCCAGCAAAACCTTATAAAATCCAACTGAAACATTGAATGAATTTACAATCACAGTACTAAAATTACAGTACAAATATATATTTTTTTTAATTAAATATAGGCATTTCTTATTTTACATCGAATTTATGCAAAGGACATGGTAACACAGTGAGCCTTTAGATTACACTCACCTAAAGGATTATTAGGAACACCATACTAATACAGTGTTTGACCCCCTTTCGCCTTCAGAACTGCCTTAATTCTACGTGGCATTGATTCAACAAGGTGCTGAAAGCATTCTTTTGAAACGTTGGCCCATATTGATAGGATAGCATCTTGCAGTTGATGGAGATCATCCAGGGCACGAAGCTCCCGTTCCACCACATCCCAAAGATGCTCTATTGGGTTGAGATCTGGTGACTGTGGGGGCCATTTTAGTACAATGAACGCATTGTCATGTTCAAGAAGCCAATTTGAAATCAGAGGATGGGTACATGGTGGTCATAAAGGGATGGACATGGTCAGAAACAATGCTCAGGTAGGCCGTGGCATTTAAACGATGCCCAATTGGCACTAAGGGGCCTAAAGTGTGCCAAGAAAAGATCCCCCACACCATTACACCACCAGCAGCAGCCTGCACAGTGGTAACAAGGCATGATGGATCCATGTTCTCATTCTGTTTACGCCAAATTCTGACTCTACCATTTGAATATCTCAACAGAAATCGAGACTCATCAGACCAGGCAACATTTTTCCAGTCTTCAACTGTCCAATGTTGGTGAGCTCGTGCAAATTGTAGCCTCTTTTTCCTATTTGTAGTGGAGATGAGTGGTACCCGGTGAGGTCTTCTGCTGTTGTCATGCGCCTCAAGGTTGTGCGTGTTGTGGCGTCACAAATTATTTGCTGCATACCTCGGTTGTAACGAGTGGTTATTTCAGTCAAAGTTGCTCTTCTATCAGCTTGAATCAGTCGGCCCATTCTCCTCTGACCTCTAGCATCAACAAGGCATTTTCACCCACAGGACTTGTGCGTGAAAATCCCAGTAACTGAGCAGATTGTGAAATACTCAGACCGGCCTGTCTGTATATCATGTGTAACACTAGCATATAGCCAGAAAACAGACTCTGGGTGTACATCAGAAAAAGTTCACAGTTATTGTCAAATTAATGTTCAAAAACTATGACAACTATAAAGATGACAAGATGACATGATCAACTTCATCACTACAGCCGAAACCGAAACCAAGACATCACTAATTTATCAAAGAATAATTAAAATGGCCAGAGTCAGTCTCCTTGCTGTTTTTCCCGACTCATTCATAATCATTAGTCTACTTCTGCCGGTCGCCCTGAAAAACTTTGTGTGCCTTTATGTGAGCGGTTGAGCGCTGATTAGACTACGTAGGAAATTAAAGAGGAGGATCGCAGCTCAACATCCTGGAGCTCAAACCTTATTTAAATTAAATTAAGAAATATTATACGTAAACAATAATAGCCCACATTTAGAAAAGCATTTTTATTTGGACTATAAAAAACAATCTTGCACCTATTTTATTCAGTAATAAGCCTGTAAATGTCTATGTAAAACAGGTACATCTGTATGAATAAATTGTTTAAATGTATGTATCATGAGCTATTGATCAGTGATTTATGTAAACGACTCTGTTCAGATGCAAGTCAATGCTCATTGCTGCGCTGTTTGGCGGAGGGACGTGCTGATGATGTTTGGTCTTTCTGTGTGTGTGTGTGTGTGTGTGTGTGTGTGTGTGTATATGTGTGTGTGTGTTTGTGTGTGTGTGTGTGTCTGTGTGTGTAAGGGACCACCCCGATATGTTTTGTTTTGTGTAGTTTGTTTGTAGACTCAGTTTCCCATAATGCACCCCGGTCAGATGATGAGAGTGCTCATCTGAACCGAGGTAGCTCATTAAATCTGTTATAAATAGCTGTTTGTTCTGGGAAATTGGGTCAAGCATTGTTAATGTCATGTGGGCGTTTGATTTAGTTTAAATTATGCTGTGTAACCCGGGTTTTAAGAAAGGCTCTAGCTTTGTTATGTGTATGTTTCATGTGTTCTGAGCCATGGAGCTGTTCTGTTCGAGTATGTGTGGTTAGTGTGTCTCTTATTATGTAAGTACTGTTCTGTGTGTCTCCAGTGTTTGTTTGTCTCTTGTTTCGCTCCTTGTGTGTTTAGTTATCTGTATGTTTAGCCACATGAGTGCTTAGCCTCTAGTATGGATTAGCCTCTTGTGTGTTAATTTCCCCCCCTGTAGGTCCAGCTACTATTCCGGTTAGATACTAACCCTATTAGTTACTAACCCGGTTAGGTCATCTTCCACTTCCAACAAGAACCAGTTCAGATACTAATCGAACTAATGACTAGCCCGTCCCGTCTCTGGTCTTGCCCCCGTCTCTAAGTCTTGTTTCTAGTCGTGTCTTGTCTCTGTTTAGTTCCAGCTCCATGTCTCTTTGTGTCAAGCTAAAGAGCCCTGTGTCAAGCTCTATACTTTTGTGTTAACAAAGAGCCCGGCGTCTTTTCTTTGTTTATGTTCTGTAATATTTATGTTTGGTTAATAAAAAGACTCTTTATGTTTGAATACCCTCTGCGTTTATGCCTGCCCTTTATAAGCCCATGGCTATCAACATCAGCCAGAACACCACCAAGAACATGACAGTGTGTGTGTGTGTGTGTGTGTGTGTGTGCAGTGTCACCTGACAGGTGTCAAAATGTCTTAAATATTCATGAAAAGTCATGGCTTATTTAGTGAAACAGAAGCTGTGCTGAAAAAAAGATCACAAATAGGCACATCAGTCACTTTACTCCAAATAAAAGATCCTTCTGAGTGTTATAACATAGTTATAGCATAACAGATATACAAACCAAACAAATGGTGCGCGCTGAATACTAAACCGAAGACGTAGCCCCACCCCTGTGAACACAGCGTATTCAGAGAAAAGTGCGAGAGGATGTGCTTGGACAACTGAGCTTCTGCGGATTCTAAAACTGACATTATTAACGTTTTTTTATTTGCTGGAATGGAAGAAATGGAAAGTTTCTGTCATGCACACTTGCACCACGACCGGCACGAGGACCCGGAAGTAAGACGGTCACGCTTTCAGAAAGCATAAAAGGAAACAAGCCCCCTCGACCCCCCTATAAATTTTTCATTCCTTTACCAGATAAGTGGGATGGCACAGATGGGAAGTGCAGTGTGTTTTTAACAGCATTAGATCTTGTGTTTGAGTTCAGTTCCACCAGGTACTCCACAGATCGACTGCACATTGCACTTCTCGTCTCATTGCTATCCGGGCAGGCAGCTGAGTGGGCCATGGCGGTTCTCAGGTCAGATTCAGACACAGCCTATTCAGACGGAGAATTCACCCGCCAACTCAAACTGACCTTCGAACATCCTGCTGCTGAGGTGGAGACCAACAGCAAATTGTACCATCTGCGGCAGGGTGGGTTGTCCGTCAGCCGCTACACCGCGGATTTCCATACCCTCGCCATGCAGACCACCTGGGGGGACGCCGCCCAACCAACCAACCAACCAACACCAGGGGAACTCCAACCACTCCCAGTCCCTCGTCGACGATGGACGCACATTGCCCTTGACTTCATCACGGGCCTGCCGGCATCTGAAGGGAAAAACGTCATCATGACCATAGTGGATCGGTTCCTGGTGGCCCTCACCAGACTCCCGTCAGCTAAAAGGACAGCCGAGTTGGTAGTCCGTCTGCATGGGTTCCCTAAGGCCATCGTCTTGGACAGGGGGCCCCAGTTCACTGCACGGTTCTGGAAGGCCTTCTGCTGTCTGATTGATTCTAAAAGCAGTCTCTCCTCGGGCTACCACCCCCAAACGAATGGTCAGACGGAACGGGCCAACCAACAACTGGAGCACTACCTAAGATGTTTCGTTGCCTCATTTGGGCGGAACTCTCACACAACCTCCATGTTTCCTCCGCCATGAAGCTCAGTCCATTTGAGGTATGCCAGGGTTTGAAGTTAAAGTTGAAGTACCCTCGGCCTAGTAGGTTGGTCCGAAGGTTTTGACGGTCCTGGATTCAAGCCAAGGAGGCCATCCAGCACGCAAACACCCGCTACACCTTACAACATCGCCGTCAACACCCTCCGGGACGAATGTTCCGCACAGGTGACAAGATGTGGCTGTCCACGAAAAATCTACACCTCTGCACGGAGTCCAAAAAGCTTTCACCCAGATTCATCGGTCCATATTGCATCACCCTCCATGTCAATCCTGTCACCTACCGGCTCCAGCTGCCTGCGGCGCTCCGGATCCACCCGATATTCCACATCTCCCAGATCAAACCCTTCATCACTTCACCAATGGTTACACCCACCCACCCTACTCCCCCTCCCCGAATCATCGAGGGTAGTCCTGCCTATACTGTACACCGGATCCTCGACTCACGTCCTCGGGGCAGAGGTATGCAGTACCTAGTTGACTGGGAGGGCTATGGCCCTGAGGAACGGTCTTGGATTCCGGCCCGTTTCATCCTTGACCCCGAGCTCATACGGGACTACCGTCGTCGGGTATCCTCCACCCCAGAACCGTCGAGCGTCGGTCCTGGACAGGGGGGTACTGTCATGCACACTCGCAACGCGACCGGCACGAGGACCCGGAAGTAAGACGGTCGCGCTTTCAGAAAGCATAAAAGGAAACAAGATGGCGCTTCACATCGCTCAGTCATTGAGTTCATTCATGCCTTCGCTATCGCTTCACCAACTATTTCATGAGTACTCACCTATTCAGGTTGCTTCCTTGATTGAGTGTGTGTTGCCAGAATGCGGGTTTATTTGTGTAGATCCTTGCTCTTGGTGTAAGAGAGTTCTAAGAGTAAACGCGTGGTTATCCTGCCTGCTTGCACTGCTTCCGCGTTTTTTTTTCCGCGGGTTTACCATCCACGCAACACGGGCTAACTGCTAAGGCTACTGTGTTCATCCCTCGGTTGCTCATGACAGTTTCCTCATCATAACATGCCTTGTATTGTTTTTAATCACTCTATACACAACCTGTGATTTTTTATGCTATTTTAAAAATACAATTTACAATGAAAATAGAAATGAAAATATAAATGGAATAATTTTCTTTGGTCTATTAATTTTCTGTTTTTTATAAAAAATGAAATATTCTATAAAAATTCTAAGAAAATTATTGTGTATAGACTGATTTAAAAAAAAACAATTCAATGCATGTTATGATAAGGAAAATCTCAATTTCTTCCATTCCAGGGATTAAAAATGGTAGCAATGTAAATTTTAGAATCTAGAATCCAGAAGATGAAATTTACACAAATTTAAGTGCACTGCAGGTCTTCAGAAAGGCCTCAGACCCCAGAGGGTTTTAAAGTGGTAAGGGGTGTGTTTTATAGTTTCTCTGAATGTATAGGTGAGAACTGCTGATTCAAACCTGGGGAGGGATGAATTATTTGCATTTGAATGTCGTCTGACATTATAAAGCACGCACAGTAACACTAAAACAATAATCCAGGATAAACAGGAATAAGCGTGTGGTTGAGTGTTTGACACCCACCAATGGTAACAACTGTTGTGTTAAGATTTACTTGTGTTTGTTTTGTATATTTAACCATGGTTTGAACTGCCAGACTCTATATTGTAATTGCCAAGGTCCGCCACTGGGGGTCTGCGCCAAAGTGAGCGCTAGTTGCGTGTGTGGTCATCAGGCTTTTGTTTCTCAGACAGAGAACGGCCTGATTGAATGCACACAGCTAACGTCTCCTATCTCTACTTTCTCCTGTTTGAAACATGTTAGTAGCATGTTTAAGTTGATCACAACACACCCTATAACATGTTTAAAACATGTGATGTAATTCCAGTGAAGTTGTTGAAAGATAGCAATGGAGTTGTGCAGTTTAAACTAAAAGGGTAGTTGCCTTGGGAAGGGAAGTTTTGCTAGCTCTTGTGGTGCAACACAAGGTAATGGTTGCTTTATTTTTCAGTAGTTATTTCTGGATTCCATGGCTTCTGGACATTTGCAAAATTATGTTAAATATTTAAAATGGATATTCCTGTTTAGTTAAGTCGCCTGTAAGAATATTAGTACTGCAACTGATTTTGTTCCTGTTTTGGAGGTAATTGAGTGAGTTATTCATTTATTTGTAAAATTGTAAGAGTATTACTTGTGTTATTTTGTATAATATGTTGTTGATATTTAATGTGTATAAAACAGAGAAAAAGTGATCAAAGGGCTGAAATGAGTAAGTAACAGGATTACTGATGTAGTAATTAGCAAAAGCTAATATAATAGACACTGTCATATTGCTCTGTCATATACTTGGAAACATATTTGGCTATTGAACAGAATTAAACTGTTATGTACAGTATATAAATGTGTGAGATTGAAATCACAATTAGTTAATAGAAAAATGTTAAGTTATAAAGAGAAAATTGTGTATGCAAAAACAAACTAGGAACATCTAAGAAAATATTCCTGTTTAATAAAGACATAGAATGGCCTGATTGAATGCACACAGCTAATGTCTCCTGTCTCTACTTTCTCCAGTAGAGACTTTTTCCACACCTAATCTGTCAACAGATCAAGGCTGCTTGAGGCCTGTAACAAGTGCTGATTAGACTACGTAGGAAATAAAAGACCAGGATCGTGATGCCGGGTTAACATCCCGAGCCCACCCTTAAAAATTTAATTAACAAATATTGTAAGTAAACAACAATAGCCCACGTTTAGAAAAGCATTTTTATTTAGACTACAAAAAATAATCCTGCATTTATTTTTAGGCATGCCAGCTGCCACTTTTTATTTAGAGGTTTTCAATCCAAATCTTATAATTCTAAGGGACCACCATGAGAGGGCACTGTTTGTTTGTTTATTTGTTTGTTTGTTTGTTTGATTATTTCTTTATTTGTTTGTTTGTTTTTGTAGTTTTTGTTGGTCGACTCAGTTTCGCAGAAGGCACCTTGGTCAGGTGATGAGAGTGCTCATCTGAACCGAGGTAGCTCATTAAACATCCTATAAATAGCATTTTTTTCCGGGAAACTGGGTCGAGCATTGTTAGTAATTATTACTGTCATGTGGCCATTTTGTGTTGTGTTTGGTTTTGTTTAGTTTCTTTGAGGCTCTACTGTTTGTTATCTTTATGTTCCATGGAGCTAGTGGATTCATGGAGCTGTCTTGTTTAGTGTTTAGTTAGGCTGTGTCACCTCATGTGTAAGTACTGTTCTGTGTGTTTCCAGTGTGGGCTTTCCTCTTGTTTAGTCCTTTGTATGTTTAGTTATAGGTGTAGCCACATGAGTGCTTAGCCACTAGTAGGGTTAGCTGATAGTAGAGTTAGCCTCTACTAGGGTTGGCCTCCAGTGGGATTGACGGATCGTGGTTGTGGTTGCTAACAGGTTTAGCCGCTAGTTGGAGTAGCCTCATGTGTGCCTTGCCTTTTGTGTTCAGGTTCCCCTAGTAGGCAAGTACTAACCCGGTTAGCAAATAATCTCTTTAGATGCTAACCCAGTTAGGTCATCATTCAGTGTATCAGTACACAGTGTAGCTACTAATCCCATTAACCACTAACCCATCCAGTCTCTAGCCCTGTCTCGTCTTTAGTCTCTAGTTCCCGTGTCTAGTTCCATATGTGTCTTTATTTAGTTCAGTTCACTTTATTTAGGCAGTGGTGGCTCAGTGTGTTAAGGCCCTGAGTTACAAATCGGAAGATCGGTGGTTCGAGCCCCAGCTCTGTCAGGTTGCTGCTGTTGGGCCCTTGAGCAAGGCCCTTAACCCTGTCTGCTCCAGGGGCGCCGTAAAAATGGCTGACCCTGTGCTCTGGCCTACTCAAGAAGCTGGGATATGCGAATAATAAAGAATTTCACTGTGCAGTAATGTATGTGTGACCAATAAAGGCTAACTTAGGCTAACTTATAGTTCCAGCTCCATGTCTCCCTTGTGTCCGTTCTTAGTCCCTTGTGTCCGTTCTTAGTCCCCTGTCTGCTTAAAGAGCTTTTGTATAACTCTTAGCCATGAGCCATCGTCTGAGTTTGTTGTTTTAATTCCTTTGTTTTGTTTTTTGCTGTAAATAAAATACTTTGTTTCAAAAACCCCTCTGTGTTGCCTGCCCTATTTGCCCACGGCAACTACATCAACCAGGTCTGCCAGTTTACCAGCAGTAGTAACACCTATGATCATGACAATAATTCCCACATGATATCAAACATTCACCATCTTAATATTGTATATAAAATATAAAAAACTATTTACCTTAACTATTTAAACTATTTATTTTACTATTTTAACTATTACTGTTTCATTTACTTCAAAATAACAATAAGGACAAGAACAATGAAATTTGTAAAATATTATTGATTAAATGTGGGCTGAAAAAACTCATGTCTATCAATCTGATGTACAGTATGCTGGAGAAACTCCTTGGTGTCACGGCGTGCGCCTTTGATGGGCGTGCGCCCAAATCTATTATCGCCCCTCGCTCACTTCGTAGGCTCCCTAAGTAGGTGGCACCCCTTCTGCAGGTGTGCGAAGGGACGGGGCCGCCTATGCGGGCCGGATGGCATTGATTAACGTTAATAGGATCTCGGGCTTGCTCCGCATTATAAAAGCAAGGCGCAGAGTTTAGTCCGGGGTTCCGAGAAGAGCGTAACGCGGTGGAAATTGAGAGTGGTACATGAGTGGGAAATGGAACGTGCCTCGGAGACTTGGAAAAGGACATTGGATTTCCGCCCTTTGATCTCCGCGCTGAGGACAGCGCGGGAAAGAGCTGCGCGAGCTCCAGCGGCATCCTTCGCTCCCGCGTCGAACACGCCTTTGACTCCTTGCCACCAAAGAGGAAAAGGCCGCGAGGTGGACAGTGTTAAGGCCACCGATCCCAGCCGAGAAAGCCGCCCAGCCGAAGGACGTCTAAGTGAAACTCCTGCCTGAGGCTGCACCCAAAGGAAGCTGGGAGGGGCCAGGCCGGTTATTGACAGCGGGGAGGAACCGTCCAGGGAGCGTGCAGGAGCGCTGCCTCGCATGCTCCGTTCTGCCACTCCGCCCACCGTCGCCAGCCGCGTGCCTGCATGCCAGCTGGGCACTGCCTCGCACCTGCATGTGCACACATCATTCCTTCCGTTTCTCTCCATCCTCCCTCCTTTTACCCTTTCCTTCCCTTATTTATTCCAAATAAATTACCCTTTTTTCCCTAAGATCTCGCCTCATGTCTGTGTTTCACTGTGCCGCCCGTGCAACTTTGCGTCGAACCCGTTACAGTGAGAAGACACTGATTTGTTTAGTTAACATCAAAGACAAGAAAACCTTTAAAACAAACATCAACATCCTCCACCAAAGAGTCTGGAACACAGAGTACAGGATGCGTCACACAGCCGCGATATATTATACTATAACCGTATTATATCAAAGATTGCTTGTGAGAAAATGAACGCAGAGGGCCGGCGGATTGCCTGAAGCTCAAATCTTCAAAAACGTTGGACCGATGGAGGTTTTGAGTTGTGCACACATGGATTCTTGTTTAACGTTTGATGTCTTTAACTGTAGCATTTCATGAATAATAACAATAAACAAATACAAACAGAGATAGGCTATATAACAGTTCATTCTTTGTACAAATAAAATTATTGTGATAATTATTCATTCATTTTTTTAATAGTGTTTATCCTGTCCAGGGTCATGGGAAGCCTGGAGCCTATCCCAGGAGATTTAGGGCACGAAGAAGGGGACACCCTGGACAGTGTGCCAATCAATCGCACAGCACAAATGGGTACTCACACACACAAACACTATGAGCAATTTGGGAATGCCTATTAACCTTATTTGCATGTCTTTGGGGGAAAACCGGAGTACCCGGAGGAAACCTACCAAGAACATAAAAACTCCACACACACAGACCCGAGGCGGAATGGAACCTTCAACCTTGGAGATGCAAGGCCACAGTGCTAACCACTACACCATTGTACTGCATTCAAAAATGTAACTAGTATTTAAAAAGTTTAAATAGTAAAATGTTTATATTGTTATATATTATATATCTTATATATTATATTGTTAAGATGTTAATATTTTGTCAGTCTCTTGTTATACATCAGACTTGTTGCTCTACATTTTACTATTATTATGTTTATACTATAATAATGACAATCAGATAAACAGAATGTGAAAGTGACGATCTGACCTCAGTGTGTCCAGTGTACAGTGTGGATTCTCCAGTCCAGCAGAGAGCAGCTTCACTCCTGAATCCTGCAGGTTATTGTCACTCAGGTCCAGTTCTCTCAGACTGGAGGAGTTTGAGCTGAGAACTGAGGACAGAACTCTACAGCTTTCCTCTGTGAGATTACACCCACGCAGCCTGGGAGAGAAATGATGATACATCAGAACACTGACATCTCTCTCTCTCTCACTCTCTCTCACTAACAAACACACACACAAACATGATGTCCAGATCTACAGTTAAACAGAATCTGAATATTTGTGTTTATATTTATTGGAAAAACTATAAATATTTACTAAAAATTATGCATTATCACATTTCAAGGAAACATGGTTAATGGGTTGAATCCTGACTATTGCTCTCATGTATTTTCTTATATATTCATGCACATTTTTTACTCATTTTAATTTTGTGTCTGATGTGTGTTTCTGTGTGCCTAGAACTGAAAATGCCAGTGAGTGCGGAATAATTTAAAATCAATGAAAAATTGGAAATTAAACATAAAAAAATTTACAGGAAAAAAAAACAATTTACTGTAACCAAAGAGAAAAAAAGAAAAGAAGGTTATTTAATAATTAACTCTTTCATTTCTCCTTGCTAGAGAAATACATGAATGAATGAATGAATGAATGAAAGTTTATGTACAGGGTGGGCCATTTATATGGATACACCTTAATAAAATGGGAATGGTTGGTGATATTAACGTCCTATTTGTGGCACATTAGTATATGTGAGGGGGCAAACTTTTCAAGATGGGTGGTGACCATGGTGGCCATTTGGAAGTCGGCCATCTTGGATCCAACTTTTGTTTTTTCAGAAAAACAATGTTTTTGTGTGCTTGGTTTTAACATAACTTTATTCTTTCATGAGTTATTTACAAGTTTCTGACCACTTATAAAATGTGTTCAATGTGCTGCCCATTGTGATGGATTGTCAATGCAACCCTCTGCTCCCACTCTTCACACACTGATAGCAACACCGCAGGAGAAATGCCAGCACAGGCTTCCAGTATCCGTAGTTTCAGGTGCTGCACATCTCGTATCTTCACACCATAGACAATTGCCTTCAGATAACCCCAAAGATAAAAGTCTCATTTAACTAGCCCATGACGACCAATCCACTTTTCAGGAAACTGTTCATTTAGGAATGCTCGGACCCGACACCCATAATGTAGTGGTGCACCATCTTGCTGGAAAAACTCAGGGAACGTGCCAGCTTCAGTGCATAAAGAGGGAAACGCATAATCATGGAGCAATTTCAAATATTCAGTGGCCTTGAGGTTTCCATTGATGAATTATGGCCCCACTATCTTTGTACCCCATATACCACACCATACCATCACTTTTTTTGTTCCAAAAGTCTTGGAGGGATCTATCCAATGTGGGTTAGTGTCAGACCAATAGCGGTGGTTTTGTTTGTTAACTTCACCATTCACATAAAAGTTTGCCTCATCACTGAACAAAATCTTCTGCGTGAACTGAGGGTCCTGTTCCAATTTTTGTTTTTGTTTTGCAAATTGTGTGCGCTGATCTGGGTCATCCTTGTTGAGATGCTGCAGTAGCTGGAGTTTGTAAGGGTGCCATTAGAGAGTAGCTAATATCCGCCGAAGGGATGTTCGACTAATGCCACTCTCCAGTGACATGCGGCGTGTGCTACGCTGTGGGCTCTTGCTGAATGAAGCTAGGATAGCCACTGATGTTTGTTCATTAGTGACAGTTTTCATGCGTTCACATTTTGGCAAGTCCAACACTGAATCAGTTTCACGAAACTTAGCAAGCAGTTTGCTAACTGTAGCATGGGAGATGGGTGGTCTCGTAGGGTGCCTTGCATTGAAATCTGCAGCAATGACCCGGTTACTGCGTTCACCAGATATCAACACAATTTCAATCCGCTCATCACGTGTTAACCTCTTCGACATGTCAATGGCTGTGAACAAAGAGAAACTTGTAAATAATTCATGAAAGAATAAAGTAACGTTAAACACAAGCACACCATTATTTTTCTTGTGAAATTCCCAACAAGTTTGATGTGTCACATGACCTTCCTATTGAAAAAACAAAAGCTGGATCCAAGATGTCCGACTTCTAAATGGCCGCCATGGTCACCACCCATCTTGAAAAGTTTGCCCCCTCACATACACTAATGTGCCACAATCACCAATATCACCAATAATATCACCAACCATTCACATTTTATTAAGGTGTATCCATATAAATGGCCCACCCTGTAGTATTACATTTATGAAATCCTTTTAAAATGACTCACTCAGCTTTTCTGGATGCTTTGACCACTGGCAGCAGCCTCAGAAGACATTCCTCTGATGGGCCATATTTACTCAAATCAAACACATCCAGTTTGTCTTCTGAGTTCAGCAACACAAACACCAGAGCTGACCACTGAGCAGCAGAGATTCTGACTCCACTGAGGCGACTGGTACCGCGTCTGTTCAGGTAATGTTGTACTTCCTGCACTAGAGAATGATCATTCAGTTCATTCAGACAGTGGAACAGATTGATGGATTTCTCTGGAGATGGATTCTCCCTGATCTTCTTCTTGATGTACTTGACTGTTTCCTTTTTGCTATGCGATCTGCTTCCTGTCTGGGGCAGTAGGTCTCGTAAGAGAGTCTGATTGGACTCCAGTGAGAGACCCAGAAGGAAGCGGAGGAAAAGGTCCAGGTGTCCATTCTCACTCTGTAAGGCCTTGTCCACTGCACTCTTCAGGAAATCAGACATGTTTGATTTGGTAAAAAGCTCAGACAGATCAGTGGTTTGTTGTTTTGCAATATTTTTGTTGATGAAGGAGAGAAATGTGTATAAAGCAGCCAGAAACTCCTGAACACTCAGATGTACAAAGCTGAATACTTTCCCCAGGTGAAGCCCAAACTCCTCTCTGAAGATTTGAGTACACACTCCTGAGTACACTGACACTTCTCTGACATCAATGCCACACTCTCTCAGGTCTTCCTCATAGAAGATCAGGTTTCCTTTCCCCAGCTGTTGGAAAGCCAGTTTTCCCAGTGCCAGGATACTCTCTCTGGTCTGCTGAGGATCAGGGTCACATTTCTGATGGTACTTTTGGTCCTTGTGTTTGATCTGAAAGATCAGGAAGTGTGTGAACATTTGAGTCAGAGTCTTGGGGATCTCTCCACTCTCTGCTTCACCTAACATTCTCTCTAGAACAGTGGCTGAGATCCAGCAGAAGACTGGGATGTGGCACATGATGTAGAGGCTTCTTGAAGACTTCATGTGTGAGATGATTTTATTGGCCAGGCTCTGATCACTGATCCTCTTCCTGAAGTACTCCTCTTTCTGAGGATCACTGAACCCTCTTACTTCTGTTACCTGGTCTACACACTCAGGAGGGATCTGATTGGCTGCTCCTGGTCGAGAGGTGATCCAGAGGAGAGCAGACGGAAGCAGGTTCCCCTTGATGAGGTTTGTCAGCAGCAGATCCACTGAGGCTGACTCTGTCACATCACACAATCTCTCATTGTTCTGGAAATTTAGAGGAAGTCGACACTCATCCAGACCATCAAATATGAACAGAACTTTCTTGATCTCACAGTGTAGTAATTTTAATCCTTTTATTTCTGGGAAAAAGTGATGAATAAGATCCATCAGACTGAGATTTTTCTTCTTAATGAGATTCAGCTCGCTAAAGGGAAGTGGAAACATGAAGGTGACGTCCTGATTTGCTTTTCCTTCAGCCCAGTCCAAAACGAACTTCTCCACAGAAACTGTTTTTCCAATTCCAGCAACTCCTTTAGTCAGCACACTTCTGATGGACTTGTCTTTAAAGAGATCATTACATTTAATGGGTGTCTCCTGTGTTGCTGGTCTCCTGGACGCTGTTTCAATCTGTCTCACCTCATGTTCATTATTGACGTCTCCACTCCAACCCTCTGTGATGTAGAGCTCTGTGTAGATCTCATTCAGAAGTGCTGAGCTTCCATGCTGTGAGATTCCTTCATGAATTCTTTTACATTTCTCACTCAGTTTGGATTTGAAGTTTCGCTGGTACACAGAGACGAGTTCTGATAAAAAGAAGAATAAAATATAAACTCGAGGAGTATAAACTTGAGGAAACACGAGTTTATGGTTTTTCCAAGTGTGATATCATAGGATACAGGAATGAACTGGAGTTTGACATTTTGGTCGTTAATCTTCCATTTGTTTAACAAATTTTCGACTGGCGTCTGTGATGAGTAAGAACCCATTTTCCTACCGCTCTAAGTTCAATCCGTACTACTGTATATTAATATTTTCATAGTTAATGAACATATGTAACGTCAATACTGATCTTTTATTATAGTCTGTTGATAAAAGCACATCATTATGATGAGACGTGTTTAATAAATTTACAGCCGTTTCCTTCCTCTAAAGTTAAAGTGATGTTATAAGTCCATGAGCTCTTACTGTTCTGCAGTGTGTTAGCGAGATCTGTGTGGTTCATGTTCTTCAGGACGTGCAGTGTGATCTTCAGCGCTGACTCTCTGACACTGCTCTGATCCTCCTCATCCTCCACCTCCCTCTCAGAGCATGCTGGGTAATCTGGACTCAGGAGCTTCTTAAATCTCTTCAGCTCATTCTTTAACAGAGTGATGACTTTGTGCTCCAGCTCCTGATTACAAATACGAAAAAAAAAAAAAAACATTATAATGTCATAAGAGTGTGTGTTTATTACTGAATGTAAAACTTCTTTGTTGTCTGATTACATGCTGGAATTTCATAATAGTGTATTTTATTCTAATCCTATTCAGTAGGTGTGCTCCAGCTCCTGATTAGGGTGTAGATGAGCAAAAAACATGCATGTGTGTCAGTGAATCTATCAACTTGAGAGTTGAATAGATGTAATGATTACTCACATCTCAGGCAGCTGACAGTTAGT